>VONZ01001069.1:0-231689 GCA_012976165.1 Labeo catla
TTTTTTCTCTCATTTTGTCTGTCCATCTATTCATCCATCTATCCATCATTTTGTCTATCGTTTTTGACTGTCTACCTGTCCATCCGTCTGTCCATCATTTTGTCTGTTGTTTTGTCTGTCCATCCACCCATCCATCCATCTGTCTCTGGGTTCGGGCCAAAATTGCAAGCTCGGAGCCCTCCCCTGAGGGAGCATGCCCAATATGCATAACCCTTACTCTGTTTATTATTATATGTAAGTATGAACTCACAAAATGATATATAACTCATGCTCTTTCTCTTTTATAGTATGCCATGCGAATGAATGTTTGTATGTATCTTTAATTTTAAGAACTCTTGTTTGTTTATGAGGAACGAAATGAAAGGAATCAAGGGTGAATTCAGGGAGCCATTAACATCTAGTGTGAGATGAGTCTGATGAATGATGTTATCTGCTGTTGGTCTGATAGGGTAGAAAGAAGCGTTCAGGATTCATTAGTGACACCGGAAGCCCTGGGGAGAAAAACTCAGTGGACTTGATCAGACCGCAGAGAGACACAATGAGTCAGAACCCCAGAAACCAACACCGAGCAAGTGTTTTCCACTGAGGAATTTGCTGACGGACTGAAAACAGAATTAAGAGGCCATTGGGTGAAATTGAACTGAAGTCTTTATTTCTAAACTGTAGGGTTTCCAGCTAGAAAGACCTGCATTTATTGTGTTTAGATGGTGGTTTCTGGTGTCCCAGGGCTTCTGTTCTTTACACAAAGCTCTTGAATGGTTTCAGAAGACTTGAATATTATATACCTGCTTATGGACTGCTTTAATGAGGCTTTTTATAAACAGTGTTTAATTTTTTACATGTAAATTTACATTTTTCGTTATTTATTACATAACAACTCCAAGATCATGCTTTTAATTCCCAACAAAAACTATTGTCACATTATTTTCAAACTAAAACTTAGGTCTTCACAGCAACTCATCAAGATGAAAGTTTGGTTTAACTTGAAGAAACTGTGACAGAAATATATTACTTAATGTGCGATGCTACTACTACTAATAAAATAATTATTAAAACATTATTTTTAAGGAATATTTACCAGAAAAATGTAAATGCACAACACAATAGTTCTAAAAAAAAGAAAGAAAAAAGGAAAATAAAATATATATATATATATTTTCAATTAAATCTATTGATTAGAGATGCTTTTGATTATTAAAATTGAATAAAATCTATAAAATGGAATCCAAAAAAAAAAAAACACACATATTTCATAGGGCCTTAAAAATGTCATTTTATTAAACTTTTAATAAACATAGATGTGTTGCGGGTCAGATTGACCTGGAATATCTGCTTGATTTTCATTCTTCTCTGATGTGATATCCTGAGGTGCTGGCGTAGACTCTTAAGTCTGTAGATGTTCTCTTGAGTACCTCCGGTGAAATTAAACTAACGCCGGCACTTTCCTCTCAGCTCTCATCTTTTTAGATGGTTTTATTGGCCAGAATTCCAGTCAGCAGAGGTGCCGGAACGAATGCGAACGCATCGGAATTACTGCAGCACGGATACCGCAATAGCACTACAGTAATGATTACCCAGAAATCAACTCACTTTAGATAAGAGTGAGGATGAAAACTACATGAGTGGTCCTAATAGAGGACAAGCAATGAGTGTTTATAGAGTCCAGCTGACTCAAGGCTTTAAAACACACTCACTTCCTGTTTTAATGGTCGTTCTGAGGAAGAGGAGAGAAGATGAGCGCTTGGGTGGGGTTGAATGGGGTTTGGAGCGGGTTTGCATATTAATGCTTCTCTGCACTGTATGGCATGTGCTACTGCAGGTATCAATAATGCATGGGAACACACGTCATCACAGTGCAGAGAGGTGGAAAACTTTAAGAAATCCCCTCATTCCTGTATGAAGAGACTTCTGCTCATCTATAATGCATGAGCTCTTCTGTTTCTGAGTACACACTGTATATATGTATCAGACACCATGTGTATATAAAACTCCAAATGCAGCAGACTTGTAAGTCTGAAAGTTGAAAGAGTTTTGCACAGACAAACACCAGTGTCTAGTTTCATTGTGTTTGTTTCAGCTCATTTTGTTCCATTTTACTGACTCTTTATTACTAATACTAACTCTTATTCTTCTGTGTTTGTATTTTACAGTGAAGAAGGCCAAATATGATGGACCCCAGGGTAAATAAACACCTTTTGTCCCCTTTTGCTATGTATACATTTAAATAAAAATTATGATATATGTAATATAGATAAAACATGGTGCTTTCAGTTAAATTGCATTTTTTGCCATGTATCTCAGTGGTAGAAATTAACCCATTTACTTCATATTTGTATTAAATTGGTCATAAATTGAAATGCGAATTTAATTTTCATAATTTAAATTTCCCTCAAATATTTAAAAACAGGAATTGGTAACTGCATAAGGTTCAATTTGTTAACATAAGTTAATTTACATTTACATTTATGCTTTTAGCAGATGTTATTATCCAAGAAAACATGCAAATGAGAAACATAACAAGCAGTTTGTCACACAGCTAATAATATTCATAGAGTATAATACCGGGTTTATTAGAAAGTTTGATTAGTGCATAGTTCAGGATATGCATTCAATGCCATTTTTTCACATAATTTTGTAATCTAATTAATGTTAATTCATATAAATGAAATAAATGTATACATTATTTATAAATTTATTTATAAACTGTTCAGTAAAATACTTTTTGCTTTTACTGTATAACAATGAAAATCTTTTTTCTTTTCCCCCATCATTTAGTAATCTAGTTTAATTAAATTATTTACAATAAAAATAAATAAAGGAAATGTATATTGTAAAAAATAATTTATACATTGATTTATAAATTGTATACTTTTTGGATTTACTTTGGATTTGTTTTTACATTATTTAGTAATCTAGTTTAATGTTAATTTATCTAAATTATTTAAAATAAAAAACTAAATAAAAATAAATGTATAGAATAATTGATTAATATATATTTATAAATTGTTCAGTACAGTACTTTTTGGTTTTATTTTATAACAAACAATAAAAACCAGTTTGTTTTACACCATTTAGTAATCTAGTTTAATGTTAATTTATATGAATTATTTAAAATAAAAAAATAAAAAAATAAATGTATAGAATAATTTATTAATATTTATCAGTTGTTCAGTACAATACTTTTTGGTTTCACTTTATAACTAACAATTAAACATTTAGTAATCTAAACTAAAAAAACTAAATAAAAATAAATGTATAGAATAATTTATAAATATTAATAAATTGTTCAGTACAATACTTTTTGTTTTTTATTTTATAACAATAAAAAACATTTTTTACATCATTTAGTAATCTAGTTTAATGTTAATTTATATGAATTATTTAAAATAAAAAATAAATAAAAATAAATGTATAGAATAATTTATAAATATATTTATAAATTGTTTAGTACAATAATTTTTGATTTTACTGTATAACTAACAATGAAAAACTGTTTTCTTTTTTCACGTAATTTAGTGATCTAGTTTAATGTTAATTTTATATAAATTGTTTAAAATAAAAAAACTAAATTAAAATAAATGTGTAGAATAATTTAAATATATTTATAAATTGTTCATTACAATAAGTAAGTACTGTTTAACTAGCAGTGAAAAAAAACAATTTATTAATCTACTTTAATGTTAAATTAAAAAAATTATATAAAATAAAAAATAAAAATGAAAACAATAAATAATTTATGCACTTATTTATAAATTGTTCAGTACAATACTTCTTGATGTTACTGCATAACTAACAATTAAAAAAAACTTTTTTTTTTAAATCATTTAGCAATGTATTAATATTAAAAAATTACATTTTGGGGTTTCTGTATATGAATGCTATGATTGACATATCTCTTTTTTTCTCTCCTGCAGAGAAATTCAACACATATGTGACTTTGAAGGTTCAGAATGTAAAAAGTACAACCATCGCTGTACGAGGCAGCCAGCCCAGCTGGGAGCAAGATTTCATGTTGTGAGTCCTTCATATTTTCTCCTTCATGTCTTCTTTTGCTTTCATTTTCTCTTCATCTCTGTATCCCTCTCATCCTGTTGTTTCTTTCATGTCCCTTTTCTGTCTTCGTTTAATTCTCTCCTTCACTAATTATGACCAGTGTTTTATTAGTCTTAATCGAAACACATTTACTCTGATTATCCTCGTGCTTTTCATGTTATGTAACAGAGTTTATGCTCTCATTCGATATTCCCGCTGAGTTCAGCTGAACAGGAGAATCTCATTTGCTCAGAAGTTTCTCTCTCGTGACTCAGCACACTTAATGAACTTTTCAAATGTTGCATTAAAACTATCAACTTTGTCTCAGATGTTCCTCCTAGGACAAATAAAAATAGTTTAACATTATAGAGCTATTAAAAAGTTGCAAATACCTTTTTATTTTTCCATGAATCACGCTTTCATGCGCTCTCGTCTGTTTCTTTTTCTCCTTTCTCTCTCTCAGTCATCCTGACCTTCCTCTCATGTTGTGATTTACTCACAGATCACCTTCTCTCTGCTCCATCGCTGTCATCTTCACTTTATCTCCGTCTGTCGCCCGCACGCTCGCTCCTGCGTTCATTCACGCATCTTTCTCCACGCGCTGTCGTTCATTGACAAGAGCGCTGGTGCAGCACGGCTGTTCTTACGTAACGCCGCTCTGCAGAGAATCTCCTTCTGTTCTCCACTACGTGACGTGCCTTTGATAGTGGCGGTGTTCAGAAGAGAAAAATGCACTGCATACTGCACACACACACTGTATACTGCCTAAAAATAGTATGTGAAGCAGTATGCAGTGAAAAATGTTAGCATGCAACAGCTGCAGCAAATAGTTATGGTATATTAATAAAGATTAAAATGTATTATTGATTCCATTTGTCATACTAGGAATAGAGGTTGAGTACACGGCATTTATAGGGCCCTGTGATTTCTGCGATGCAGAAAACGTGGACAGAATCACGGAATCCAGTCATAAAAACAGAATTTACTGAATAACACGGAATGTAAATTTTGAACGTTTGAATGAATTATTCAAAAGTAGATCATTACACTTAAATCAAACCGCAATATGGACTAGTGTCTGTAAATATTACACCGCAAAAATACCATTTAAATGTGAATCCTGCATGTGAATCCTGAGCAGACGAGCGGTTTTGTTTACTACACACACTGAAGCGCGCGTGACGCTCGCGGTGATTTCAGCATTTGACCGTTACATTTTAGGAAAACTAGCGTTATATCATATACACGCAGAAATGTAAAGGTAAACACGGCAACCCGTCAAAATAAAAGTCTGGTTTAACCTGAAGACATTTTGCCTGAAATATATTACTACTATTACTACTACTGCTATAACATAATTTTTTAGGGTATAATCACACAACATTTCTTCCATGTTTTAATTTTAATAGTAAATTTCCCTTTTTTCGCCCAAAAAAGTTTGCTTAATTTTCAGTAATTAAAAGATAAATTAAATTAATGTTTTATGCCTTCATTTGACAACCAGAACATTTTAAATACACAACACAGAATTTCTGAGCGTAAAAAAAAACCTTTCATAAAACTATTTTAAGAATAAATTTGAACAGTATGCATTCAAATAATTAGACATGCTAAAACACAGAATAATAAATAAAAAAAACAGATACAATAAAACATGGTGAGAAAAAAAAACATTTCATAGGGCCCTAAACATGTCATTTTTGTTAAACATTTATTAAATTGATGTAAAATTGTATAAGTTTCATGACTTTAATTAATTAGACATGCTCTTTGATTAATACAATTTAATTTAACCATTAAAAAGGAGTTGATAAAAATAAAAACGGAATCCAGAGACATTAAATTGGAAAAAACGGAATTGGGAAAAAATAAAACGGAATTTGGGAAAAAATAAAACGGATTTCATAGGGCCCTATATTTATAATTACTCTGCTGTACTGAATCTTACTTCCAAAAAAAAGTAGTTTTAAGGCAAGAGACTACATTTTGTTTTAAGATTTTAGGCTAATTTGCTTTCATGACATATCTTCTTTCAGACTAGTGAATATAAAACATGCAAAACACATATTTAAGCATTTATTTTATTGCTATTTATCTATTTGCATTTGTAGATTTATATATCTTGCATATCTTTAAAAGCAGTAAGTTTTTCTCCACTTCAGCAGCACTTACATACACCAAACTTTGCAGTTTTATTCCTTTTTATATTCTGAAAGCTTTTACTGGGGTTTGTTTCTATGTCATTCACTTGATTTATAGAACATTTTATTCCTAAAAACATGAATAAAAATTATTTTTTTTTGGCCGTTGACAGTGTCTTCTGATTTATGGAGTAATAAAACAAAAAGTCCAAAATATATATATATATATATATATATATTTATACGCACACACACACACACACATGCATGGATACATTTAAGAAAAATATGTTTATATTTTAAATATATTTATATATAATGATTATATAAATAAAAATATATACATTTAAATATATGTAAATATTTTCAAGCTTTTATTTTGGATGTAATTAATTGCAATTAATCACTAGATATATAAGCATTGTATAGCTTTATATATTATTATATATATCATATGCGGTGAAGAAATTCTTGTTTGTGTTAAAAAGACATCAGTTTCTGCTTTTAGTATTTTAATTTGTTGCACTTGACACACAACATTTCTAAAGTCTTAGAAATATGGCATATAAATTAAAAATATCCAAAATATGTGCATTTGAGTGCACATTTGACCACATAATAATATCTGAAATATCTGAACCCACTCTAGTATTGCAGTCTTTACTTCTCTCTTGGTTTCTTTCTAACAATGTGTCCTGCTGTTTTGTAAATTAGATATGTGTTATATTTCTCCTGGCTGTGTTTTGTTTCCTATTTGTTTCCATTTAGCCGTGATGTAATTATGTAAAGCAGTTTACTCTATAAAATCCTCTCAGTGTGGTGCCAACAATCAAATGCAAATGTCTCTGGATAAACATCGAATCGCGCTCTTCCCCCACGCAGCTTTCGCTCGGCTTTCCGCTTCACGCCACGCTTGATGTTGATTACTATAAAAGCTTTTAACTTTCTTCCAAACATCTCGCTGTCTTTATAAAATTACAAGTCCTTTTTCATTCATGCTTTGTTCATTTTCTTTGCCTATTTATAGTTTCATTCAGCGGTTTACTCTGCAGTGCATCAGCACCCGCATTTATCTTCATCTGAAGGTTGCTCTGTTTTCTCGTTCTCTCTCTGTTTCTGTCCAGTGAGATAAATCGCCTGGATCTGGGCCTTACGGTGGAGGTGTGGAATAAAGGACTGATTTGGGACACCATGGTCGGCTACGTTTGGATCCCACTGCGTAGCATTCGTCAGTCGAACGAGGTCGGTGCTGCACTGTTGGGTTTGCACAATACGGCTGATATGAGCACCATTCTTAATACAAGTTTCAATATGACGTTGAAATGCTTTTGTTTAATTAACAAAGTTAAATATCAAGATTAGGGATCTAACACTGACACTGAGACTTTAGCTTGGGGCTTCTGGGGCCGGATTCACAAAGAACTTCTTAGGAAATTTCTTAAGATAAATTCCGAGAAATTGGTAAGAATGAAAGTGCAATTCTTGAAAAAGAAGTTCTCAAATTTTTTTAAGAAAATTTTATTTTTTTTATTAAAAAGAAAATCAGACTTTTATGGAAGCTTGTTTCTGCCATTTATTGAAAAAATAAAGGTAACTGTGACTTTTTTTCTCACAATTCTAAATTTCTATCTCATAATTCAGATGCTTTTTATGGAATAAAAAATATAAAATGTAATTGCAAATTTTTATTTCACAATTACAACTTTTTTTCTCAGAATTCTGAGTTTACATCTTGCAATTCTATTTTTTACGGGATAAAAAAGGTAATTGCTTTCCCATTAATCCCAAACGAATATGATGATAAATATCAATATTGTATGATATGGAAAAAAAAATATTGTCATAATATTTTAGCCATATTTCCCAATTTATAAGCATAAACTGATACATTTTTTGATACATTTGATGCTTTTTTTTTTTATAAAACAAGACTTAATATAAGATAAATTCCAAGATGTTTGTAAGAATTTTTTTTTTTTTAAGAACATTGTATTTTTTCTTTTTATTAAAAAGAAAACTAGGCTTTTATGGAAGCTTGTTTCTGCTGTGTATTAAAAAAATAAAGGTAATTGTTACTTTTTTCTTACAATCCTAAATTTATTTGTCATAATTTAGATTTTTCGTATGGAATAAAAAATATAAAATGTAATTACAAATTTTTATTTCACAATTCTGACTTTTTTTTCTCAGAATTCTGAGTGTACATCTTGCAATTCTATTTTTTACGGAATAAAAAAAAAGGTAGTTGCGCTTTTTAATCTCGCAATTCTGATTTCAAGGTTGAACAAACGTGTGATAAGTGTTTACTTTCCCATTAATCCCAAATAAATATCATGATTAATATCAATATTGTATGATATGAAAAAAAATATTGTCATAATATTTTAGCCATATTGTCCAGCCTGAATTATAAGCATAAACTGATACATTTTTTGATACATTTAAAATTTTGATGCATTTTTTATAAAACAAGACTTAATATAAGATAAATTCCAAGGTGTTTGTAAGAATTTTTCTGAAGGGCAATTCTTGAAAAATAAGTTTTCACTTTTTTTTTTTTTTTTTAAGAACATTCTATTTTTTTCAGGCTTTTATGTAAGCTTGTTTCTGCCATGTATTTAAAAAAAAAAAGAAAATTGTGACTTTTTTTCTCACAATTTTAAATGTATATCTCACAATTCAGATGTTTATTTACAAAATAAAAAAAATATAAAATGTAATTGCAAATTTTTATTTCACAATTCAGACTTTTTTTCCTCAGAATTCTGAGTTTACATCTTGCAATTCTATTTTTTACAAAATAAAAAAAAAGGTAATTGCGACTTTTAATCTCGCAATTCTGACTTTTTTCCACAATTGTAAGTTTGTATATAAATATCAATAATATTTTAGCCATATAGCCCAGCCCAAGTTATAAGAATAAACTAATACATTTTGTGATATGATTTAAAATTTTGATACTTTTTTTATAAAACAAGACATAATATCTTAAGTAATTTTGCTTCTCAAGTAAATATATCTTGATTTAAGAATGTTTAGATATTTGTACTGGAAAATAATGTTTTACAGTGTGATGCCAAGATGCCTAATTTTTATTTCTATAATCTAATAAACTAAGAAAAAGCAACATATGAGCAGCGCAGTTGTTCTCTATGGCAAGGTCAGACTTTCAATGAAATCTAACACAGGATGACAGTGGGTGTGATATCAGATAAGGAAAGTGAAGGTCACGTTTTTGATTCGATTTGGTTCAGACACGGGATGCTCTGCTGGATTTACAGCCGTAATGCACCTCAGACCCCCTCATGTGCGTCTGTGCCCTTCCTGTCCGGTTACGTAAGCCAGTGCTTGCTTTATTTAAAGGCAGCTGTTTTATTGAGCAGCCTTCCATTTACTGCTTTTATGTCCCGTTTTATAAATGACCCCGAGTTTTACCTCATGCTTTCATAACGTAACATGAATAATATATCATCTGATGTCAATAATGAATGAGTATTTTCTTCTTTCGGCCTCTGATGTTCTGGTGTTTGTGTGATTTATGTGATTTGAAGGCGTCTAGGCATTTATTGTGTTTTGACTGAAGAACTTCCTTCCTGGAGAGATTTCTAATGTTTGTGCATTTGTTCTGTAATTGTGCTAGATTAGTTAGTGAAAGCAGTGCATTCAATGGATGAAATATAAATGCAAAGCAGTGGCATTATTTCATGATTCCTTAAATTATGTGTTTTGATAAGGAGAGGTTTACTTTACTAAGTGATCAGATGCAGTGTTTTCACTTGTTGTATCATAAAACTGGTGAAAAAATCCCAGAGAATAGGGCTGCATGATTAAGAGAAAAAGCATTGCAAATGTGATTATAAGTTGATTGTGTTAATACAGGTATTTGTGTATGTGTGTGTTTCAGGAAGGACCGGGCGAATGGCTGACTCTAGATTCTCAGGTCATAATGGCGGATAATGAAATCTGTGGCACCAAAGATCCAACATTCCACCGTTTGCTTCTGGACACGCGCTTCGAGCTGCCGCTGGGTGAGATTACATTCATCACAGCTATAACTACTAAAACACAGCATCTCCATGGCGCTACAGCGCGACTAAACTACTGCGTGCGACTATGAAAAACATTTAGGAGCAGCAATGTGACTAAGATGAGTGACAGGTTTTAATGATGTTTAAGGGAGTTTGTAAATGAGATATTGATTTAATACAACAGTTCAATAAACCAGAAGTTAATATTAAGTGACTTACATTGTCTGACTATAACACTATTGCCTGATTTTGCTCTATTTCATCGTCAAAAATACTTTGAAACAAGTCACATGCGCCGCTGCACATCTCTATTTAAACACAGCGGTGTTTCGTTTATGAATGAACGTGCATTTTTAAACTAATCTAATGAGTCAATGATTCAATTTCCCATTCATAAAGACAGTCAGCTTGCTTTATTCCTGAATGAATCAGCTGTTGGAGCAAATCAAATGAATGAATGATTCAGTCATTATATCAGTGACTTGCCGCCACCTACTGGCAGTTTTAGTTTCAGTAACTTTTCAGTTATTTAAATCATTTAATATTTCTATATTCAAAATGTTATATTTAAAACATTAATCTCAATATGAATTCATGAATTTGATTGCACTCATGTTACCTCTGAGCCTCATTTAACATATGAAAATACACCTACAAGCCACTTTTGTGTTCTTCTGTGCCAGATTTGACATAAAAGATGACATACTTTTAATAAAGTTAGAAACAAAATTCCGCTTTAATTCACTTTAAGGAGTCAAATATCACCTTGTAATGGGAAGGCTAATTTTTGATGAGATTTTTTTGATTATTGATTAGAAGGTGCTCCTAAAATTTTGACTGTGCTCCTAAATTTATTTTAAGTTAGAAGCACAAGTGCTCCTAAAAAGAAAATTAAGCATAGAGCCCTGATTTCTACAAATCTCCTAAACGAAAAACTGGGCTTTTGTGACTTTTACTGCATGTTTGTTTGCTTTCAGCACCTCTATATGATAGTGTAATCTTAAAATAAACATTTAGCACATATATACACACTACATTTCCTCAGTTTGATGTCAGTAAGATTTTTTAACGGCTCTTTAACATTTTTTTTGCTCACTAAGGCTGAATTTATTTGATCAAAAATACAGTAAAAACAGTGAAATATTATTACAGTTTAAACTAGCTGATTTCTAAGTGAATATCTGTTAAAGTGTAATTTATTTCTGTGATCAAAGCTGAATTTTCAGTATCATTACTCCAGTCTTCAGTGTCACATGATCATTCAGAAATCATTCTAATGTGCTGATTTGCTGCTAAAGAAACATTTCTGATTATTATCACTGATGAAAACAGCTGTGCTGCCCAATATTTTTGTGGAAACTGTGATATATTTTATTTTTCAGGATTCACAGATGAATAGAAAGTTCAAAAGAACAGCATTTATTTAAAACAGAAATGTTTTGCGACATTATAAATGTCTTTACTGTCATTTATGAGCAATTTAACGCAGTCTTGATGAATAAAACCATTAATTATAGTAAACATACATGGGGAAATGGACAAAAACGGTGGACTGAGTAGCAGTGTAGCAATGTTTTGAAGGGCTGTAATGTAAATAGATGTTAATTTTGTGCTATTAATACGTCCCAACTTACAGTTTTAATAGAAAATTCAGTAACAAATGAAAGAAAATTAATTTATACATCATGTGAATGTGCGTGTTGAGTACTGCTGACACAGCTGCTTAGCAGTATTTTTGTCAATAGTTTAAAAAAGGTTTACTACAAATGAAGACAAACATCAGATGAGCCCTTGTGCACGAACTGTTTTCTGAACAAATGAGGTCTTGTTCTCAAAAAGACTGTGTTCAGCAGAAATTCACCTTCATACTGAAACCCACTCGCTCAGTCAATATAAATGACCTGCTTTCACTCCGAAGAGACTCTGCTGGAGACATACGACATCTGTCTGAGTCCTTTCCACTTTTGCAGTTTGTTCTGGCTAAGAAATGTCCACTTACACTGTCGACTGTTTGCTTTTTACTTCACGTTTAGGAACTGAACATAACTCTGGAATACAACGTTGAGTATATCTTGAATTCTTAGTCTGTAGATATGGCATCTGAGGCTAAGACTGTTCTAGTGTGTGTGTGTGTTTCTCCCATAGACATTCCAGAAGAAGAGGCTCGATACTGGGCAAAAAAACTGGAGCAGCTCAATGCCATGCGAGACCAAGATGTGAGTCTGTTTTCTCTCTGTGCTGTTATTTCTCCATGCACCAACCAAAAAACCTAAGACTCAAAATTGACATATGTGACCCTGGACCACAAAACCAGTCTTAAGTACCATGGGTATATTTGTAGCAATAGCCAAAAATGCTTTGTATGGGTCAAAATGATAGATTTTTCTTTTATGCCAAAAAATCATTAGGATATTAAGTAAAGATCATGTTCCATGAAGATATTTTGTAAATATATCAAAACTTAATTTTTGATTAGTAATATGCATTGCTTTAAACTTCATTTGGACAACTTTAAAAGTGGTTTTCTCAATATTTTTTGCACCCTCAGATTCAAATAGTTGTATCTCAAAATATTGTCCTATCCTAACAAACCATACATCAGTGGAAAGCTTATTTACTCAGATTTCAGATGATGTATAAATATCAATTTCAAAAAATTGACCCTTATGATTGGTTTTGTGGTCCAGGGTCACATATAAGATTCACTGTGGAATTTCACTTTTCAAAACTAGAGCATCTGTAAAGGACCCTGATGAATTCACAATCGCAAATAAAAACTTGCGAGATGCCATGTTATGTTACGGCTGCATTAAAAAAAAAAAATCTAAGATTACGAGATTAAAGTCGTAATATTTCGAGAATAAAGTTGAAATACTACAAGAATAAAGTCAAAATACTTTGAGATTAAGGTTGTAATATTTTGAGAATAAAGTCGAAATACTACGAGAATAAATTTGTAATACTTCAAGGATAAAGTCAAAATATTTCGAGAATAAAGTCGAAAGAGAATATAAGATATATATATTATCTCAATATATTATCTTAAATTCTCAAAGTAGCTTATATTCGCAATATAAACTACTTGTATATAAGCCGTAACTTTAATTTCTATGATTGTGTGTTTAACTCTCGAAACGTTCCAACTTTATTCTCTAAACATTTCGACTTTATTCTTAAAATATTTCGTCTTTATTCTCATAATTTTGACTTTATTCTGGAAATATTACGACTTTAATCTCGTAACCTTTTTTAATTGCATTTATTTATTTTTTTAACGTGGCACATTGTATTATGCAAAGTAGTGCTGGGCAGTACAGATAAAAAAAATTTCCCCCCAGATTTTGGCAATATTCAATATTTTTGCATTAAAAATATTGAAAAAAAGTTAAAAATACTAATATTTTAATACTAATTTTTTTTAAATAAATGAAAACAAAATATTTAGAATCCTATTTGCTTAAAAGTACCATCGTACCAGTATAACAATAACATTTTTTACATCACAAAAATGTCTTTTTTACAAAAAGTTGTGGTTTTTGCAACAAAAAAGCGAGTTCTTTGAAAAACAAATAAACACATTACATAGAAAAAGTGTCTGGTTCATTTCAGGGTTTCTGCAAGTTTCAAAAAGTCTTAATTGGTCTTAATTTCACAAATTAAGGCCTTAAAAACTCTTAAACTCATAAACTCATGACTCAAAATGTTTCATGCACTGCAAAAATGAATATCTTCATCTGTATTTTTTTTTTCCAATACAAATATTTAACATCCTTAAATCAAGATACATTTGCTTGAGATGCAAAATGAACATGAAGTCTTGTTTTCCAATAAAAAAGTGCTTTTATAATTAAAACAAGAATAAATATCTGTCAGTGGGGAATGAAAACTTGTTTATATTATAACTATACATGTTCAATATTATAATCTCCTCTGGCAGTTTTTCTCATAAAGAGTTTAGTTTAGAAATTGTATCTGGCAGTATTGCATTAATATAAAAGGTTTCATATGAGTCTATTGATTAATGTGTGTGATTTGTGTTGCAGTACTCCTATCAGGAGGTTCAGGAGAGGCCGCTGTCTGTACCGGGAACACAGTGCTGTGAGTGTGATGCTCTACATGCATTAATTAAAGCATAAATCATCATGAAATTAGCCTAAATATTAAATTTCCCCTTCTTCCGCTTGTGAAATCCACCTTCAGCATGTCAATAGATAATCCACCTATTCTCTTTCAAGCAAATGTTAATAAATGCTGCAAACAATGTACATTTAATTGAAGCTATTCTAATAATTTGCAAATAATTAAAGTAATGTTTTATCTCAAGTCTCAAGCACTTTTAGATCTACTTCTAAGTATCTATTGTGTCTGACGGTCACTTTTGAGAGCATTAGATCAGATCAGATTCGGATTTCACACATAAATCGGATCATCTTCACAGTTCTGAGCATCTAAACCACTAAGTGCTGTAGCAGTTCAGTCCTTCCCGTATGTGTGTCACCATTAATGTGATTTATGAATGATGGTAATAACAGAAGTCCTGCAAAAAGCTGAATGAGCAGCGGCCTGCATGAATGGAGCTCTGACTTACTGTGACTTACGCTCTTATTTCACACACACACACACACACACACTGCTGACACAGCTCCCGGGGGGGCGGGGCTAGACTGTGGGACTTTCTAATTGGCTGAGGCACGCAGCTGGGAATCATCACTGGATGACGGCCAGTTGCACATCACCTTAATCACAGAACACTGAGTCATCAAACCCGTATTTTACTCAGTTGCAGGAAGAGACACGAAGTCAGTGACGAAGTGAACAATGCTGTCATACAGATTGCCTAAAGTGGGATGTGGGAGAGCCCAGTGCTCTTCTGCTCACCAAAGTTGCATTTATTTGATTAAAAATACAGTAAAATCAGCAAAATTGTGAAATATTATTAGAATTTTAAATAGCTGTTTTCTATGTGAATATATAGTAAAATGTAATTTATAGATGTGATGCAAAGCTGAATTTTTAGCATCATTACTCCAGTCTTCAGAAATCATTCTAATATGCTGATTTGCTGCTCAAGAAATATTTCTGATTATTATTAATGTTGAAAACAGCTGTGCTCACAAATATTTTTTGTGGAAACATGATACATTTTACTTTTCAGGATTTATTGATGAATAGAAAGTTCATAAGAAAAGCATTTATTTGAAATAGAAATCTTTTGTAACATTTTAAATGTCTTTACTGTCACTTTTGATCAGTTTAATGCATCCTTGTTGAGTAAAAATATTAATTTAGTCTTAAAAAAATGTTGCTGACCTGAAAAATCCTGTACATTTGTTTTTATGCCTTACAAATCTATTTTTTAAACATTGTGAATTCTGATTCTAAGTTAAGATATCTAACTGGCTATTATTGAATTTGTCAAAGTGACTAATGATAAGCTTAATTACACTGAATTTTAAAAATATGAACAGATGCCTGAGTTTACCAGCGTAAGTGTGTTTATTAATTTGTATCCGAAAGAAAACTGGCAGGGCATGTACAGTGCAAATCTAATCTAAAAAATCTGCATGGTTAAGTGCAGTAGACTGAAAATAGTGGTGGTTTTGAATGTTGCATAAAATCAAAAATTAGTACTTTATTGTTCATTGCTCATGCATATGCTTTACTGTTGTCATTTAACCACTCTGTAAACACTCTCAGTGCAGAGATACAGTGTGTACTTTTCAGGGCAAGCTGAGGTTAAACGTTAGCACTGCATTGTGGGTAATTCTCTGTCTTCTCTTGTCTCTCATAGGTAACTGGTGGGGCGACCAACAGAGTGAGTTTATACATCTGTCATTATGAATTCATTAATCTGACATCTGCTTTCCTATGGTTTTGCCGTCAGCGTTACATCTAGTTAACATCACAAGGGTGGATTTACTCACTCAACAAGCGTTTCATGTTTGATAAACAAACACACTCGTGCTTTATGTGCTGTGGAGGCTGACACAGTTTTCACACCTACAGATATTGCACAAATAAACCAATTAATCATCTGCCTTTTGTTGCACAAAATAAAGGTTCTTTATTGGCATCTGTGGTTCTATGAAGGACCTTGAACATCCAAGGAACCTTTCAAATGCAGAAAAGGTTCTTTATAGGTGACAAAGGTTCTTTAGATTTTTAAAATGTTCACTGAAAGGTTCTTTGGGGAACCAAAAATGGTTCTTCGATGGCATCACTGCAAAAACACCCTTTTTGAACCTTTTGTTAGCGTTTACAGTTGAAGGAAGTGAAATTAGAATAAGTAGTTTGTATGCTTTGAAAGTGTTAAAATTTAGCATGCAAAACTTTTAGCACGCTAAAATATTTTGTTAAATATTTTTTTGTGCACATTAAGGTTTTTGGTTATTTTTATTTTACATGCCATATTTCTCAGGCTTTACGAGTGTTGTGTGTCACATATCAGAATCAGAATCAGATTCTGATGCAACAAATTAAAATACTGAAAGTGTTTTTATTACTCCAAAGATCAGAAAATGCTGTAAAAAGCCAGAAAAAATAATCATATTTTTAGGAATATAAAATCAGTCAAATGATATATGAACAAACCCTTCTCTATTATCCTTGAGAATATAGAAAGGAATAAACTTTTTAAGTTTAGTGTATGGAAGTGCTGCTGAAATGAAGAAAAAAAAAAAGACAAATGGCCTTGATATGTATCACAATTCAAAAATGCAGATGCAAATAGTTCAAGTGTAATAAAATGAACACTTACATGGGTATGTTGGGTGTTTTCTTACAACTAGTCTGAAAGAAGACATAAATATACTAAAATGCACTTTATTTATGCAGAAGTAGTGCTTAAGTCCAACTAAAGATATACTTAAGTATATTTGATTGTGCTGAAGTGGAAATATTGCAAGTATACTTTAGGTATAATTTTTTGCATTTAAAGACCGATATTATTTAAAAATCCTTGTCAACAGTGACATTAAAACCATATTTTAGGCTTAATATTAAGAGCACAAGTAGTACTCCAAATAAAGTTTAATTACAATTATTATATCAGTCTCGAACGATATGTCAGTAATTATGTTAATACACTTGAACTATACTTAGTATAAAACAAATGCATTTTAAATCTATTACTTTTTTACTGTGGATGGAAGCAAAACGGCATAAAAACTCAAAATTTACCAATGTAAATACCATGACAGATGTGTGTGGTTTTGGTTTGTGTGTGGTCAGTTTCTCTAATAGTTTAGTAAATACAAACTTGTCTTTGATTTGCTTGTGTACAGACAATGATCCAGACAGCGCGATGGATGACCGAGACAGCGATTACCGCAGTGAGACCAGTAACAGTATCCCACCGCCGTTTTACACCACGTCTCAACCCAACGCCTCGGTCCACCAGTATCCCATGAGCCACCAGAACCGCAGTCCCCGCACCCCCTACTCACGCTCCATCAACAACTGCGACCTTGACTACGATCACCCGAGAGGCGTCAGGTGAGGAGAAAGACAGCGGGTAATACTCAGTTACATTTCCCTATTTACTAGCTATGTGGCCATTATGGCTGCAGATGTTAGTAGAAACAGGAATAAACAGTGGTAGTGCTACTAGATTAAACAGGACAAGTGCCGTAATCCTAGTTGCATGATGTAGTTTGGTGTGTTTCATTTTTTTCATTTGAGTTTTGCTTTTTTTGTCTTCTGTTTCTAAGATGTTTCTATATGAGCCCATATGGCAAAAATGAATAAATAAAAAATATATTTAAGAAGTATTTTTAAAAAGTATATATAAGAACAAATAAAATGTATTAATGTGTAATGTTATATATATAAATACTATAATATACATCATTTAAAAATGTATGCAAAATATTTATTTTATTTTAAAATACATATAAAATAATAATACTCAGATTGAAAATAATTTTGCTTAAACCTTTGAATGGCAAAATATTTACAAAATGTAAAATAAATCTTAATGAAAAAAAATCTTAAAATTAATTATTTTTTAATTATTTTTATTATTTTAGTTTTATTTTATTATTTATATTTTTTTATATATTTACATTTGAAAAATAAAGGCATATTTAGATAATATATAATATATATATATATATATATATATATATGCTCTTACATATTTTTATATATATATATATATATATATATTATCTAAATATGACTTAAATAATTAATTTTAAGATTGTTTTCATTAAGATTTATTTTACATTTTGTAAATGTTACACATTAATACATTTTATTTGTTTTTATATAAAATAAGAAATTTATGTGAATATACTTTTTAAATATACTTTTTAAATATATTTTTTATTTATTAATTTTTGCCATATGGGCTCATATAGAAATATAGAAATATATATGTATATATAAATTTTTTTACATATTGTCAATCTAAATATATTTATATTTTCCGAAGTATATACATTAAAAAAAAACATTTTGAATATTATGTGTTAAAATGTGTTATATGTGTTATAATAAAATGTGTTTTAAGTTTGGATATATTTTTTGTCTCTTAAAGTACATTTTGTAATATATTTTGCCATATGAAGGTTTAAACAAAATGTATTTTCGATAAAAAAAAAAAATGTATTTCATTAGGCCGCTCTGTTTGCAACATATTTAGCATATATTCAAAATAGATTTTAATTACGTATTATATATTTTAATTTAATAATTGAACAATCCTTAATCAATTATTTAATTAAAATACGTAAGGATTATTAAATTTGATGGAATTTTACTATTAATTAAATTGCATAAATCTTAAAAAAGGCCTAACATTTTTTTCTGAGTGTGTGACGCTTTAGTTTTCTGTTTGGTTAAACCCATTCATTATACATATTAATGAAACAACCCTGAAACAATCACGACACAATGAATCGATAGGGCGTAGGTGTTTCTCAGCAGGTGTGAGAGTATCGGTTTGCTCGTTCTTTCTCTTCGGTTTTTCTGTAATGGACTCATTCATCATGTCTGATCGGCGTGTCTTTTATCTCTCTCTCTTTTTTGTGCTACTCTTTTCCACCTCGCAAAGACCTTTCAATTCTACTGTCTCCTTTGTTTCGCCTCCATTATTCAATGAGACGAGTTTTCATTGATTTATAAAAATACTTGACATCAGCATGACTTGCTTAAAGGCTCAATGGATTTGTTCCTGGATCAGCCTTGTTTGCGATAAGAAAATCAGCAGTAGTAGTACTAACCACTCTTGTATCTTCTGTTCTGTTCTTCTAGCTCTTATTATTCAATGCCAAGTTTCAAGATAGACTGCTACAGAAGTACACTGCAAAAAAAGTATTTTTCTTATGATATTTTTGTCTGGTTTTCCAAATACAAATATTTAAACATTCATAAATCAATATATATTTACTTTAGATGCAAAATGACATAAAACATCAAAATTAAGAGTGTTAATACTTAAAATAAAAATACATATATTTTTAAAAGTTTCTTAAAAAGAGATACATTTATTAAAACTGGTCAGAAAAAATCAACTTAATTCAAAGGTAAAGCAAATTTATTTTTCTGACCACACTGGCAGATATTTTTTTCTAATTTTAAGCATAAACACTTTTCTCAAGTTTCTCAGAAAACAAGACTTCAAGTGCCTCTCAAGCCAATATTAAGCCTTGATTCAAGAATATTTAGATATTTGTACTGAAAAGTTGCTTAAAATTAGATAAAGCAAGTTTATTTTTCTGACCCCATTGGCAGACTTTTTTTTATTTCAATCATAAACTCACTTAATTTGAATTAATTTCTCTCAGAAAACAAGACCTGACATTTTCATCTGATGCCATTGTGCAACTTGAGTAAATCATAAAATATTTAAGTTCCTAAATCAAGATGTATTTACTTGTAATGCAAAATGACATAAGCCTTGTTTTCAAGAAATTCATCAAAATTCAGTGAGTTGAGTTGAACTTGAATTTAGTTTATGCTTGAAATTAGTACAAATATTTGGAAAACGTTGCTTAAAAGGGGGGAAAATGAAAAATATCTGTCAGTGGGGTAAGAAGAAAAAAAATAATTCAGAGAAAACCCCACTTTTTTTTAATTTTTATAAGCATAAATTCACTTCATTTTGATCAGTTTTTTAGAATATAAGTCCTATGTCATTGTGCATAACAAGTAAATATGTCTTGATTTAAGAATATTTATATATTTATACTTAAAAACAAGACAAAAATACTGAGGATGAAAATCACTTTTTGCAGTGTAGTATCTGCAATAAAATAAAACAGCAGCCGGTACAGTAGTGAAAAAAGTAATACATTTAAAATGCATTTATTTTATTCTAAGTATAGTTCAAGTCTATTACCATGTTTACTGACATATCGCTTGAGACTTACTGATATAAAAATTATTATAAAGTTTATTTGGTAAACTTTATTTGGAGTACTACTTGTGCACAATGCACATTTCATAATATTAAGCCTAAAATGTGTTTTCATTTCACTATTGATAAGAATTGTTTGATCTTTAATTAATTTCGGTCTTTAAATGCAAAATATTTAAAGTGCACCTAAAGTATACTTGCAATAGTTCCACTTCAGCATAATCAGCACTACTTCAGCACAATTAAAGTGCATTAAAGGAGAAGTCCACTTCCAGAACAACAATTTACAAATTATTTACTCACCCCCTTGTCATCTACGATGTTCATGTCTTTCTTTCTTCTGTCATAAAAAAATTGCATTTTTTTGAGGAAATTTATTTTGAGGAAATTTATTTATGAAAATAACCAATCGTTTCGCTAGATGAGACCCTTCTTCCTCGGCTGGGATCGTTTACAACCGCATTTGTGATCGTTTGAAGCTGCATTTAAACTACATTTTGGAAGTTCAAAATCGGGGCACCATATCAGTCCATTATATGGAGAAAAATTGAAATGTTTTCCTCAAAAAACATAATTTCTTTACAACTGAAGAAAGAAAGACATGAACATCTTAGATGACAAGGGGGTGAGTAAATTATTTGTTGTTCTGGAAGTGGACTTCTCTATTAAATACAAAATTAGTTATTCCAATTTAGCAGACTTTAAATATACCAGTTTAGTATAGTAAAAGTACAATTGCAGGGTATTTTTATGAAGTACATAACATATAAATGTATTTGTACAATACTTAGCATGAAATAAATGTATTTTAAATACATTTTAGTATATTTATTTTTCACTAGAGTAGAGTAAACAATGACCAATTATTTGTGTAAAATGTGTAGACCAGGGGTGCTCAACCCTGTTCCTGGAGATCTTCCTTCCTGCAGAGTTCATCTCCAACCCTGAACAAACTAATTAGGATCTATAGGAGCACCTGATAATTAAAGACAGGTGTGTTTGATCAAGGTTGGAACTAAACTCTGCAGGAAGGTAGATCTCCAGGAACAGGGTTGGGCACCCCTGGTGTAGACTTTCTAAATACAACTCACTTTTTATCCTCCTCCAGCCCAACCGGGAGCTACGCATCCTCAGCCGAGCTCAGTCGCTGTAGTTCTCAACTGAGCGAAGAGTACGGCGAGCGAGAACTTTATGACGAGAATGACTCGTACCACTCCTGCCACTCGTCCGTGTCCTACAGCAAGGGCTCCCCTGACTGGGACGAGACGCAGGGGGCATACAGCGATGAATGCGCTTACAGTAAAGACGGAGGAGAAGAAGGTGCTTTGTATGAGGAAGAAGATGGAGACCTGTATCCAGAGGAGGTGGACATGTACGAGGGCGAGGAGGACTTTAACTATGAGGAGGAAGATTTGTATCCTCTGGATGAGGACCAAGAGCTTCCGTTCACCCCTACTCCAACCAGCACCACCCCCGCGGTTGACGTCCCATCCACCACCAGACCTCCTTTGGAGAAACAGTCCTCGCTTCACCAACAGACTCAAAACGCCAGCCAACCTCCAGTTCAACCGTCCAATCAGACGCAACCTCAGCCTCCAGCCAAACCCCGAAACCAGCAAGTTCCCGCCCCCCAAAAACAACCACCACCCCAACAGCAGTCCTCAGGCCCGATTCCTTCAGTTCAGTCCTTCTTCGCCATGGCTAAGCCATTGACTGCCGTGTTTGGGTTGGGTGGATCTACTCCTTCACCGCCACCTCCTGCACCAACGACTCAATCCCAACCTCCACCTCAACCCGTCCCAACACAATCCCAGCCTCCGATGGCTCAACCTCCTGCTCCCGTCGCCCAACAGATGTCTCCACCTACAACCAAATCCCCTGAGCTTCCCACTCCTGCCCCAACAACCATCTCCCAACCTCCTGCACCAGAACCTAAACCTCCAACCCCGACAGAGGAGAAACTGCCCACGGAAGAGCTGCCAATAGAGGAGGAACCTCCACTTCAAGAAGACGACTTTCACATGGAAGAACCTCTAGACGAGGAAATGAAGATTGAGAGTCCACCTCCATCTCCTCCTTTCGAAGAGGAGGAACCAGTACCTGAACCAGAGAGGTACCACAAATTTCTCAACAACACTTGGGTTTTCAAAACTGGTGATAAAGAAACCAATCCACCAAAACTAACACTAAAGTTGTAGTATAGGTGTATTTTAATAAACAAATGATGCAGAATGACTAGAAGTTGTTTCCATGCTGGTTAGGTCTGGAATAGTGACATATAGCATATAGCCAAGATGTTTACAAGTAAAGCTTACTGGTAATGTTGATTGACCAAAGCTCCAGGTCAGGCAGCTTGTCTCTCAGCCTGATAGCTGATTAGTGTCTAAACCACTTTAAAACCAGTGAACCAGACCAGCTTGGCCAGCTAAAACACACAAACCATAATTATTGGATGATTTACTAATATTGATACTGATGTTTTTAGGATATTTGACTTGGTTAAGATGGTCAACCAGCTTGTCTTCCAGCCTGACCAGCTGATAAGTGCCCAAAGTCACTTTAAAGCCAATAAACCAGGCCAACTTGGCCACCTAAAATGCTCAAACCACATTTATTGCATATTAAAGCTGTTTTTTAAACCAGCTTAACAGATCAACTTGGCCAGTTAAAACACATATATTAGATTCTGTTTTTTAGGATATTTGACTTGGTTAAGATGGTTGACCAGCATGTTTTCCAGACTGGCAAGCTGATAAGTGGCCAAAACCACTTTAAAAACAAAAAAGCTGACTAACTTTGCTAGCTAAAACAGACAAAACACAATTATTGGCTGATTTACCAGACATTTTTAGGAAATTTGACCTGGTTTAGATGGTCAACCAGCTTATTTTAAAGCTGTTTTTAGGATATTTGACTTGGTTTAGATGGTCAGCCTGTCTACCAGCCTAACTATCTGATAAGTGCCCAAAACCCTTTTAAAACCAGCAAACCAGACCTGTTTGACCAGCTGCAAAACACATTTATTGGATGATTTAATAGATGTTTTTAGGATATTTGACTTGGTTAAGATGGTCAACCAGCTTGTCTTCCATCCTGACCAGTTGATAAGTGGCCAAAACCCCTTTAAAACTAGCGAACCAGACCTTCTTGGACAGCTAAAACACACAAACCAAATTTATTGGATTATTTTAAAGCTGTTGTTAGGATATTTGACTTGGTTTAGAGGGTTTACTTTTCAGCCTGACTAGCTGATAACCGTTTGGCCAGTTAAAACACACAAACCACAATTATTGGATGACTTATTTGATGTTTTTAGGATGTTTGACTTGGTTTAGATGGTCAGCTTGTCTACTAGCCTAACTAGCTGATAAGTGCCCAAAACCCCTTTAAAACCAGCAAACCAGACCTGTTTGACCAGCTAAAACATGCAAAACACATTTATTGAATGATTTAAAAGCTTGTTTTAGGTTATTTGACTTGGTTTAGATGGTCAACCAGCCTGTCGACCAGCATGACCAGCTGATACATGCCCAAAACCACTTAAAAACCAGCAAACCAGACTAATTTGGCCACCTAAAATGCACAAACCACATTTATTGGATAACTTTAAAACTGCTTTTTAGGATATTTGACTAAGTTTAAAGGGTCGACCAACTTGTCTTCCAGCCTGACTAGCTGACA
Organism: Labeo catla; assembly: GCA_012976165.1. Classification (NCBI taxonomy): domain Eukaryota; kingdom Metazoa; phylum Chordata; class Actinopteri; order Cypriniformes; family Cyprinidae; genus Labeo; species Labeo catla. The sequence goes on from VONZ01001069.1 coordinate 24,243, forward strand.
AGTGCCCAAAACCATTTTGTAACCAGCAAACCAGACCAGCTAAAACATACAAAACACATTTATTGGATGATTTAAAATCTGTTTTAGGATATTTCACCTGGTTTAGATGGTCAACCAGCATGTTTGCCAGCCTGACGAGTTGATAAGTGCCCAAAATCACTTTAAAAAAAGGCAAACTAGACCAGCTTTGTCAGCTAAAGTAAGCAAACTTATTTTATTAGATGATTTAAAAGCTGTTTTTTAGTATATTTCACCTGGTTTAGGTAGTTAACCAGCTTGTTGACCAGCTAAAAAGTGCCAAAACCCCTAAAAAAACAGCAAACCAGACCTGCTTGGCCAGCTAAAAAATGCAAACCACATTAATTGGATGATTTAAAATCTATTTTCAGGATATTTCACCTGGTTTAGATGGTCAACCAGCATGGTTACAAGCCTGACCAGCTGATAAGTGCCCAAAACCCTGTTAAAACCAACTAACCAGACCAACTTGGCCAGCTAAAGCACACAAACCATGATTTAAATGCTGTTTTTAGGGTATTTCACCTGATTTATATGGTTGATTAGCTTGTCTCCCAACCTGACCGGCGGAACCCTGCAAAACCAACAAACCAGACCAGCCTGGACAGCGAAAACCAGGAAAACTACATTTATTGGATAATCTAAAAGCTATTTTTAAGATAGTTGAGCAATCTAAAGTGGATGCATCCAAGACACAACTCCAAGGAACTTGTTAGACTAATTTTGTTGCATTATAGATGCAAACTGTCTTGTTTGTCTGTGCAGTGAACCGGTAATAGAGGAGCCGAAGGAGCCGGTGGACCCGGCGGTCAGAGCTAAACAGAACTGGCTACGACTCTTTGAGAAAGTTCGACAACAGCTGCAGGAGGTGAGACGGTTCACAGCATTTTAAACAGTTACTTATATTGATTTCTGTTTTATCTTATGCACAATTTACACACAAATGCACATTGCTCTTGTTTTATATAGTGTGTAGGAAAGTACAAATCACGGTCACAGAATGCTTGACATCAGAATGAATTCAGGAAATCACAACTGACCCAGTTTACTTTTTGGTGGTATTGTGAGAAGTTCAGTCCATGTTATTTCACAAGAATCTTTCACTTGAATTGAATCTCCACAATCACTGCAAACTCACATTCATTTTCTCTCAGTTCCATTCATAAATGCATCACTTTAAGGAAGTAAAATGGGTTGCAAACACATATATTTTCGTACACATTTTCTGCTCGATGCTTATAATGCGATGAGACACCATGCTAATGCTAACGCCACTCTAACCGCTGTCATGATTATTTTGCAGTTTTCCACGTCCTCTTTGCTTCTTTTTTGTGTGCGTTATTCTGTTGACTCTTTATCCTTTTGTTGTCTGTTTGTATCCCGCCGTTTTGTCGTCTTTCCAGTCTCTTTTCATTGCTTTAGCGATTTGCATGTTTGCTCAGATGACCCATGATTGGACGAGACTGTCAGGTGGGTCCATTGTTGGTGGCGTGAACGTTCTGTGGTGGTTTTGTGTAAGTTTTGACTTGTGTAGGCAGTGTGTGCATAAAATATAAGCTGAAATAGCTGGCAGAAAGGACATTAGCCACTTGCCAAAAATTAAATAAATTACATTAAATATTATATTATAATATAATATTTTTATGTAATTGCAAGCAGCACAAAATCACTGTATCGCAGTAAAAAAAAAAAAGTATATATATATATATATATATATGTATATGAAGAGTGTAAAAGAGTGTAGAAGTGTGTAAAATCGTTTTTTCATCGTGCATTCCAATTAATCTTAGTTAAACTGCAGTTGGGTTATTTTGATATGATGTAAAAATAACAAAAAAAAAAGCTAACTAACCCAATAAAACCATGATAACAATAAAAAAAACGTGATTATCTTTTATTAATTTATTATCTTTATTATCTTTTATTTATTAATTTATTTTATTATCTTTTTATTATTTTTATTAACATTTTTTTGCAAATATATATATATATATATATATATATATATATATATATAATAAAAAATAAAAAAATAATAAAAAGATAATAAAATACACATACACATGCATATATTTTTAATTTAATTTAATTTTATTATATTTTTTATTTAAAAAAAATATATACACATTTTTTTAAATAAAAAAATATATACACACACACACATGTATATATATAATTTTTTTATTATAAAAAAAAAAAATATATATATATATATATATATATATATATATATATATATTTTTAATTTAATTTAATTTAAATTTTTTTGCTGCGATACAGCAATTATCCCATTACATTATTACGCAACGTTATTTCTCATTATTTCTGAATGAACGTTCAAAATGTTCAGTTTTTTACTTTTTTTTTTTTTCTTTGGATATGCAAATGTTTTTTAAAATGTTTTATTTGTACACAGTGGAAGTTTTTTTTTGGCAATGTTTTTTAATGTGATGTACTATAATAGTTTTATTATTTTTACTATATAGGTTAAAATTTTTATTTTATATTTGCAGTTATTTTAATTTTTAATGTAATTTTTTATTTCAGAATTTTATAGTTTTAGTAATTTTGCTATTATTGTTATACATTTTTTTTTTTTTTTAGAAATGTCTGTATAGTTTTTAGTATTTATTATTTCAGTATTAGTTATTTTAGTACTTCATTAAACTAAAAAAAAAAATAAAATAAATATTGCCTTGGCAACTAGCTGAAATAAATGTAGTTCTGAAAAAATATTTTATTTCAATTACCATTTATTTTATTTTAAATAAAATGCTGGTTTTACTTTTAGTTTATGATAATAACCCTGTTTTGTTGTAGTCAATCTTGTAGTGTTGCCGTGTTTGTGCTGTATACAGAAAATATTTAGACTAAAGCTTATTAAAAACCGCTAAGTAAATAAAAATACTAATAAAAGCTTCTCTTTCTCTGTCTTTCTGTGTCTTTCTCTCAGGCACGAGGAGAGTCAGACTCTCAATCGCTGTGGTTTGGTAAAGGAGGGTGAGTCAAAGTCAAGCTCATCTCCACTAGCTGTTTTTAGTACAATCAACAACTAATACAAAGAAGTGGACATGACGTTGATCTAGTGTACACTCACATACTCAAGTGTTTATCCAATCAGTGCAGTCTGATTCCTCAGATGCATGAACTAATAAACTCAATAGTTTGAATGCAATGGTTCAGAGCATATGGCAAATGCATGCATGCAAAAATAGCAACATTTCCACTTCAATGTTAATCAGAGATGGCATATTTTGCTCTGCACATTTGAGTAAATGTTTACGGTAATTTAATTCAAGGTGCAATGGTCATAATGTTGATGATGAGGCAGTGAATGGATGTGCGTTTCCGAATGCTCTTGAGAAAAGGTAGTTATTTTTCATGCAACATTATGCTTGATTATGTTTATGTCTCCAGGATGGGTGGAGCGCTGTACAGCATTGACAGCATGCCTGATCTGAGGAAGAGGAAGACCATTCCTCTAGTCAGAGATCTGGTGAGAAACCAACAGCAAAACCTCCAAGAGTTCATCTAATTGTATTCAGTTAACACAATTACAAATTACAGTACACTGCAAGAACTCAGTTAGTACAAAAATGCCCCACATTAAATGTGCATAACACAGTTTTCATCTTGTTTTCTGTGCCTCTGCTGTCTGGAATCAGGCTATGGTAAGGATTTGTTATGATTATTGTATATTAAGGCACTATTGTTTTTCTTTTTGCAAATATTTCAGTTATCAGTGTTTTATAAGTTCACGTTTTTATCGAGTCTCTGATAGTTTGTCACAGAGAAATGGAGATCTTAGTCACACTTTGTTTAAGACGTTTCTCCTTAAATTCCTTTGGAAAAATAAAAACACACAAATGACTCAATAATTGTCATCCAGTAAAGGTATAGAGCTGAAAAATCAATGTGGAGCAGCTCAGATCATTTGAGAAATGTTTGAGTTCATACTGAGATCTCAGACTTTAAAGTAAATCTGAGTCATTGTTGAGATCTCTTCTGAAGCTCTAAAGGAGACACATGTGAGATTACTGGGTTTTTATCATATGAGAAACATCTGAGAAGTCTCCGTTTGCTCTCTATGTAATCTCATTGCTGACTATAAGAAACAGCTGAGATATAAATAATCTCTCATGTGTGATTTTTCAGTCTCTAGTGCAAAACTCGCGTAAGGCTGGCATTACGTCTGCTATGGCCTCTAGTACACTCAACAATGAGGAGCTGGTAAGTGTCTCTGGAAGATTAAATTTGACCCAACTTTAACTTAAAAAGGATTTTTTGTTACTCATTTAATAGTAAAGACTCTGCTGTGTGTCAAGTGTGTGCACTGAGTTCTGTACACTGGAAACATTATGCGAGTCCCTCATGTTTGATATGTTTTAGTGTTGGCTAAAACTAAAACTAGAACTAAATATATTAAAAATCATTTTTGAGTTTGAAGTATAGAAGTAATAAGATTGCTAAAACTAAAACTGAAATAAATATAGAATAAAGTTAAATAGAAATATTAAAGAAAATTAATATAGATAACAAAATGCGTATCAAAATACTAAAATTGAAGTTAAAATGTAATCTGAAAATATAAAAATTAGAAAATTAGATACTATATAATATTTATTAATTTAAATATTTATTTTTATTTCTGCAAGGACTGTATGTTTTTGTGAAGGTTTGAGTGAAGAGGTTTATTCTACATATCGATCTATCTATCTGTCTATATATATATGTTTTAAGTAATTATAAATAAAAATAAATATATATCAATAAATATAAAAATATATATATGAATATATATTATTTATTTTAATATATATATTAATCATTTTAATTTTTTGTCAGAATATATACATATATAAGTATACATAACTATGGCTTTACATATTAAACAATATTTTTGTTTTATTTTTAAATGCATTTAGAATTAAACTGAACAGAGTATATTTTTTAAGATGAAGTACTAAAATGACTAAAAATAAAAAACTAAATAAATTAAAGCTAAATAGAAATATAAAAACTAATAAAGATAAAGCACATAACAAAATGACTAAAACTTCAAAATTAATATGACTGAAAATATACTACTTTTTTAAATAATTTTATTTTTATTCTCACATAAACTCAATGCTTGATTTGTTAAAATATTAATGAATAGTAATTTTAAAATATATTTTTATTCCCACATGGATTATGTCATGGTTTGAGTGAAGAGGTTTATTCTGACTATGTGTATATATATATATATGTGTACATACAGTAAAAAAAAATTATCAAAGTTGTCCTAAGACTAGAACGGGTTTGCTTTTGGTTTTAGGACTTTGAAAGGTTTTGATCAATAAATAACATTAATAATATATATATATATATAAAATAAATATAATTAATTATGGCCTTACAAATAGATGCATGAAACTGAACAGTATATTTTTAAGCTGAAGTATTAAAATGACTACAAATAAAAAAAAATGAAATAAAGCTAAATAGAAACATAAAAACTAACAAAAGTGAAGAAAGCACATAACAAAACTACTAAAACTTCAAAATTAATATGACTGAAAAGAATAAAAGCTAAATCAAAATATTAATAAATACCATTTATAAAATAATTGTATTTTTATTCTCACATAAACTAAATGTCATGGTGATGAGTGGAGGGATTCCTTCTGATAAAAGCGAACAAAAATAAAATATAGTTTTAAACTCAATAAATATTAAAATTTTACATTTAACTAAAATATGTAAGTTAAAGTTGAAGTAGCAAAATTACTAAAAGTAAAATTTTAAGTAAAAAATCAATTAAGCTAAACAAAGCAAAACAATATACAAATAACAAAAATTTTACTTTAAAACTGAAAATATAAAAAGCAAAATCAAGATGTGAATATGTACTCAAGTGTATAAATAGTCCTGAAGTAATGCTGGTGTATTTGTGCTCCTGTAGAAGAGTCACGTATATAAGAAGACACTGCAGGCTCTGATCTACCCAATCTCCTGCACCACGCCGCACAACTTCGAGGTGTGGACGGCCACGACGCCCACCTACTGCTACGAGTGCGAGGGTCTGCTGTGGGGCATCGCGCGACAGGGCATGCGCTGCTCCGAGTGTGGCGTCAAATGCCACGAGAAGTGCCAGGACCTGCTCAACGCCGACTGCCTGCAGAGTGAGACTTTAATGCTTACAGTGTGTCGTTGTGCAAGAAAACTGTACTTATAGGGTAGGGAGTAACTGACTAAAAGTATCAAAGGGTGTTAATATTACATTTTCAGTATTTTAATCCTAAACATTATATAAGTTGTGTTTGTGGAAGAAGTTTGTGCATCACTGTTGTTTTGTATGTGATCTCAGGAGCTGCTGAGAAGAGCTCGAAACACGGCGCTGAAGACCGAACGCAGAACATCATCATGGTTCTGAAGGATCGCATGAAGATTCGCGAGCGCAACAAACCTGAGATCTTCGAGCTGATCCAGGAAGTGTTTGATGTTCCCAAACCGAGCCATGGGACGCAAATGAAACAAATCAAGCAGAGCGTTCTGGACGGGACGTCAAAGTGGTCGGCCAAAATCAGCATCACAGGTGAGCTCAGAATTACAGTTATGAGTAACTGCAAAATGTGTTTTTGAATCGTCTCGAAAGATATTATTTTCTTTGTCAGTGGTTTGCGCTCAGGGCCTGCAGGCGAAGGATAAGACGGGTTCGAGTGACCCGTACGTCACGGTACAGGTGGGCAAAACCAAGAAGAGAACCAAGACCATCTACGGCAATCTCAATCCCATCTGGGACGAGAGCTTTCACTTGTGAGTGCATGAATGTTCAATTTGCAGCAAAATATGAAATCAAAATTAGTTTCTTTTCTTTCATGTTTTTTTCTTAACTCTTTCTTAAAAAGCGTACATTGCGTACATTTTTTTTCTATATTTTAATTAGGTTTTATGGTTATATTTTGATTATATTTAGTCATTTTAATTTTGTGCTAATTTTCATTTCAAAATTTTATTTCATTTATTTTTGTATTCATATTGTCCTTTTTTGTTTGTTTATTTTATTATTATTATCATTATTATTATTATTATAGATAAGCCTCTTTAGTTTTTAGTTTACTAAGTTTTAGTTATTTTGGTACCTTAACCTGAACTAAACAAAAATAAGAAATGTTGCCTTTGTAGCTAACTGAAAAAAGTTGTATTTTAATTTTTTTTAATAAATTTTTATTTTATTTCCATTAAAATTTATTTTATTTCAAGCAGGGTTATTTTATAGATACTTTTATAGTTTTTGTTAGTATTTTGAAATAGATTTTATTTTCTGTTTTCATTTTAATTTTAGTTAGATTTTTAGGAATTTTTTATATGTTTGTCATTTTTATTAGTTTTTTAAATATGTCTATATAGTTTTTATAAAGTTTTATTTCAGTTTTAGTTTAGGTACTTTAGTACATCAAGTTTAACTCAATGAAAATGAGAAATGTCGCACAGGCAGCTAGCTGAATAAATGTTTTTTTTATATATTTTAGTTTATTTTAGTTAAATCGAAAATGTGTTTTTGTAGTTTTAGTTACAATAATAGCCCTGATTTCAAGTAATGAAAATTGTTTATGTATAGTTTTATTTTGAATTAACAAGAGTAATTCTGGTTGTAAGTTGATTGACTGTGTCTGTGGTCTGCAGTGAGTGTCATAACTCTTCAGACCGGATAAAGGTGCGCGTGTGGGACGAGGACGACGATATCAAGTCTCGCGTGAAGCAGCGTTTCAAGCGGGAGTCTGATGATTTCCTGGGACAGACCATCATTGAAGTCCGAACGCTGAGTGGAGAAATGGACGTCTGGTACAACCTCGGTGCGTCAAAGTCATTGCATGGTTATTTTAGCTGTATCTCTATTAATATGATTTTGGAGAAATTATTAGACACTCTCTTTCTGAACAGACAAGCGCACGGATAAGTCTGCAGTATCCGGAGCGATCCGCATGCACATCAGTGTGGAGATCAAAGGAGAGGAGACCGTGGCTCCGTATCACGTTCAGTACACCTGCCTGCATGAGGTACACGCAAATATCACACTTAAAATAGTTTCATGTTAAAAATATTAACATTATATTTAGATAAAGCATGTGTTTTTGATGCATCAACCCAGCTAAAAACAGTATAGTTATAGTTATAGAATAGTTTATTAAAATTATTAATAAGCCTTTGTTTATATATATATATATATATATATATATTTTTTACATTTTATATTTATTTTAGTTTTATTTTTTTAGCAGTTTGGTTCTGTGCTTTTTTTTCTGACAAAATTTAAATTTTTACATTTTTTTAGTTTTAATTTTTATTTATTTTAAGTTAGTAATTTTAATGCTTCAACTTAAACTTTTAATAAAATCAAATGTTTAATTTTAAGTTTTTCATCAAATATTTTTAACTGATTTAATTTCAGTTGACAAAAATGTTTTTATTGATAATAATCCCACTGGAAGCTCGTCACTCACACCTGGTTAGGACATGATGTCAAACTAAATCAGTGTACTCTACCCATGATGCTTTGCAGCACATCTTCCACTACACCACAGAGAAGCAGAACAGCGGTGTGGTGAAGATCCCTGATGCCAAAGGTGATGACGCCTGGAAAGTGTATTTTGATGAGACGGCGCAGGAGATTGTGGACGAGTTTGCCATGAGATACGGAGTGGAATCGATTTATCAGGCCATGACGTAAGCAAAGAACTAAAATAAAAATAAAACATATATAAATTAGTACTTAGTATTTATTCAAAATGCTAATAAAACCTGTAATAGTACTGGTACTAAAATACTGTGTTTATCTACCGACCAGTGAGAATTTAGTGTTAGTCGTTTAGCAGAGTAATGCTGGAGATCAGTTTGTACAATCATCTCTTCTGTCCTCTGAGTTTCTCTGATGTTAATGAGCGTCAGCGAGTTTCTCATTGACACGTGTAGCGTGACTCACGCGTGTATTCAGAGTGTGCTGTTGGAAACACCTCGTTAGTGTTCAGCCACCAAAGATGTGGACTTCCATAATAATGAGGAAGTGATTCCTGTTGTGATCATTGGTCAGATCACCCTGAGTCTCAGGAGACGCTGAGCAGAGTGTGTGTCAGGAGTGTTAAAGAGAAAGAGCAGACAGTGCTAGAACGAGAAAACGCAAGCTTAGTTTAATCAATATTCCCTATCAGCTGGATGCTATCATGACCTGTCTTAAAAATGATGATAAATGTGATATATTTAGCTGAGTTCAAAGCTTACGTTTACATACAAGTAGCTGATGCATAAAATGTAAAACATCAATGAGATGCGATCAGTTGTGAAAACTAGCCGGTTATCAAAGAGTCTATGGGAGTTCAACATTTTTAGATATCATTAGAAATCTTTTAAGATTTTGGGTGAAAACTACTTCTATTGCGGAAAAGATTTTGGCTGAAAATTACTTGTTTTGTGGAAAAGATTTTGGTTGAAAATGACTTGTATTGCGGAAAAGATTTTAGCTGAAAATTACTTGTATTGTGGAATAGGTTTTAGTTTAAATACTTGTATTGCAGAAAAGATTTTAGCTGAAAATTACTTATATTGTGGAAAAGATTTTGGTTGAAAATGACTTGTATTGCAGAAAAGATTTTAGCTGAAAATTATTTGTATTGCAGCAAAGATTTTAGTTGAAAATTACTTGTATTGCAAAAAAAAGATTTTAGTTGAAAACTACTTGTATTGTGAAAAAGATTTTAGCTAAAAATTACTTGTATTGCGGAAAATAGATTTTGGCTAAAAATTACTTGTATTGCAGAAAAGATTTTGGTTGAAAATTACTTATGGAAAAGATTTTAGCTGAAAATTACTTATATTGTGGAAAAGATTTTGGTTGAAAATTACTTGTATTGCAGTAAAGATTTTGGTTGAAAATTACTTGTATTGCAGAAAAGATTTTGGTTGAAAATTACTAGTGGAAAAAGATTTTAGCTGAAAATTACTTATATTATGGAAAAAGATTTTAGCTAAAAATTACTTGTATTATGGAAAGATTTTGGTTGAAAATTACTTATTAGGAGATTTTATTAAAAATTACTTATATTATGGAAAAGATTTTAGCTAAAATTACTGGTATTGGAAAAGATTTTGGTTGAAAATTACTTGTATTATGGAAGATTTTAGCTAAAATTACTGGTATTGCAGAAAGATTTTTGGTTGAAAATTACTTGTATTGGAAAGATTTTAGCTCGAAAATTACTTGTATTACAAAAGATTTTGCTGTTGTAAAAATTACTTGTATTGCAGAAAAGATTTTGGTTGAAAATTACTTGTATATGGAAAGATTTTTGGTTGAAAATTACTTGTATTGCAGAAAAGATTTTGCTGAAAATTACTTGTGTGGAAAAGATTTTAGCTGAAAATTACTTATATTAGGAAAAGATTTTAGCTAAAATTACTTGTATTAGCGGAAAGATTTTGCTTGAAAATTACTTGTATTGTGGGAAAGATTTTAGCTAAAATTACTTATATTGGGAAAAAGATTTTAGCTAAAATTACTTGTATTATGGAAAAGATTTTGGTTGAAAATTACTTGTATTAGGAAAGATTTTAGCTGAAAATTACTTATATTGTGGAAAAGATTTTGGTTGAAAATGACTTGTATTGCAGAAAAGATTTTAGCTGAAAATTATTTGTATTGCAGCAAAGATTTTAGTTGAAAATTACTTGTATTGCAAAAAAGATTTTGGTTAAAAATCACTTGTATTACAGAAAAGATTTTGGCTGAAAATTACTTGCATTGTAGAAAAAAGATTTTAGTTGAAAACTACTTGTATTGTGAAAAAGATTTTAGCTAAAAATTACTTGTATTGCGGAAAATAGATTTTGGCTAAAAATTACTTGTATTGCAGAAAGATTTTGGTTGAAAATTACTTGTGTGGAAAAGATTTTAGCTGAAAATTTTATATTGTGGAAAAGATTTTGGTTGAAAATTACTTGTATTGCAGTAAAGATTTTGGTTGAAAATTACTTGTATTGCAGAAAAGATTTTGGTTGAAAATTACTTTGTGGGAAAAGATTTTAGCTGAAAAATTACTTATATTGCAGAAAAGATTTTAGCTAAAAATTACTTGTATTTGGAAAAGATTTTGGTTGAAAATTACTTGTATTGTGGGAAAGATTTTTATTAAAAAATTACTTATATTAGGAAAAAGATTTTAGCTAAAATTACTTGTATTTTGGAAAAGATTTTGGTTGAAAATTACTTGTATTTGGAAAAGATTTTAGCTAAAATTACTGGTATTGCAGAAAAGATTTTGGTTGAAAATTACTTGTATTGCAGAAAAGATTTTAGCTGAAAAATTACTTGTATTGCAAAAAGATTTTGGTTGAAAATTACTTGTATTGCAGAAAGATTTTGGTTGAAAATTACTTGTATTGCAGAAAAGATTTTGTTTGAAAATTACTTGTATTAGGAAAGATTTTGGTTGAAAATTACTTGTACTGTGGAAAAGATTTTAGCTTTGAAAATTACTGTATTGCAGAAAAGATTTTGCTGAAAATTACTTGTAATTGCAGTAAGATTTTGGTTGAAAATTACTTGCAGAAAAGATTTTGGTTGAAAATTACTTGTGTGGAAAAGATTTTAGCTGAAAATTACTTATATTGGAAAAGATTTTAGCTAAAATTACTTGTATTATGGAAAAGATTTTGGTTGAAAATTACTTGTATTGGGGAAAGATTTTAGCTAAAATTACTTGTATTATGGAAAAGATTTTGGTTGAAAATTACTTGTATTGGAAAAGATTTTAGCTAAAAATTACTGGTATTGCAGAAAAGATTTTGGTTGAAAATTACTTGTATTGCAGAAAAGATTTTAGATGAAAATTACTTGTATTGCAAAAAAGATTTTGGTTGAAAATTACTTGTATTGCAGAAAAGATTTTGGTTGAAAATTACTTGTATTGCGGAAAAGATTTTGGTTGAAAATTACTTATATTGCGGAAAATATTTTGGTTGAAAATTACTTGTATTGTGGAAATGATTTTGGGTGAAAATTACTTGTATTGCAGAAGAGTTTTTAGTTTAAAATTACTTGTATTGCATAAAAAAAAATTGCTGAAAATTACTATATAATTTATAATTCCAGTTATGATGACATAAGAGAATGTGTCTATCTTTAGTCTTGTAAATGTCAGTAAACTGGTTTTCTGTGTTTGTGTTCAGGCATTTCGCGTGTCTGTCGTCGAAGTACATGTGTCCAGGTGTTCCTGCGGTCATGAGCACACTGCTGGCCAACATCAACGCTTACTATGCCCACACCACACAATCCTCCAACAACGTCTCTGCCTCCGACCGCTTCGCTGCCTCCAATTTTGGGGTCAGTTCAGATTTCAACAACAAAATGACTTGTAAAACCCTTGTAGATCTCAGACACCTTGTTTTTATGTTGCTGATGTACACTGGAGTTTGGAGGTTTTTGTTTTTAAGTTAATACATTTATTCACATTAAATTGATCAAAAGTGACAGTAAAGACATTTATAATGTTACAGAAGATTTCTATTTCAAATAAATGCTGTTATTTTGAACTTTCTATTCATCTGTGAATCCTGAAAAATAAAATGTATCACGGTTGCCACAAACATATTCAGCAGCACAACTGTTTGTCAACATTGATAAAAATCAGAAATGTTTCTTGAGCAGCTTTTTTTGTTTGTTTGTTTGTTTGCAGAAAGAACGGTTTGTGAAGCTGTTGGATCAGCTGCACAACTCACTGAGGATAGACCTCTCTATGTACAGGGTATATTCACATGTTCTCCTTTAATAATGTATCACTGCACACTTATACAAATGACCGCTGTATCTGCTGGAGAGTTTTTGTGTATCTGTGTTTGTAACAGTTGTGTGTTTGTGTTTCAGAATAATTTTCCAGCCAGCAGTCCTGAGAGGCTGCAGGATCTGAAGTCCACTGTAGATCTTCTGACCAGCATCACTTTCTTCAGAATGAAGGTGTGTTCCTGTTTCAGATATTAAATGATTTAACGACATATGCTTTTTGGAGCAGTTGTGCCTTATTATTTTGAGCAATCACTGTTGTGTGCGTTTTCAGGTCCAGGAGCTGCAGAGTCCACCGAGAGCGAGTCAAGTTGTTAAAGACTGTGTGAAAGCGTGTCTCAACTCAACGTATGAGTACATCTTTAATAACTGCCATGAGCTCTACAGCCGAGAATACCAAAATGACCCAGTGAGTACATATGTGTGTATGTGCACATGTCTGTTTTAAATGGCACTGAAAATTGCATGAGATATCACAGCATTTCATTGCTTTATAGGCACAGAGAGCCTCACTGAATTGAGTTTTAATTTTTATGCTTTTAATTTTAGTTTATGATAATAATCCTGTCCCACTTTTTTTCTTTTCTGGTGATGTTCTGTTTTACATTTAAATGTTTTGAACTAATTAAACTTCTAAATGTTCTGTTGGAAACTTTTAAATGTTTTGAACTTTTAAACTTTTGAATGTTCTACTGGAAACTTTTACCTTTTTGAACTTTTAAACCTGTGAATGTCCTGTTGGAAACTTTTAAATGTTTTGAACTTTTAATCTTTGGAATGTTCTGTTGGAAAGTTTCGAATGTTCTGTTGGAAACTTGTAAATTTTTGAACTTTTAAACTTTTGAATGTTCTGTTGGAAACTTTTAAAATTTTAAATGTTCTGTTAGAAACCTTTACATTTTTGAACTTTTAAATCTTTGAATGTTCTGTTGGAAACATTTAAATGTTTTGAACTTTTAAACTTTTGAATGTTCTATTGGAAGCTTTTTCATTTTTGAACTTTTAAACCTTTGAATATTCTGTTTGAAACTTTTAAATGTTTTGAACTTTTAAACCTTTGATGGTTCAGCTGGAAGCTTTGGTTTAACCGAGAGCATCACCCTGTTCTGAACGAGTTTGTGTTTGTCCCTTCATGCTGATGTGATGCTGTTTAGTCATTCAGAGGCAGAGCGCCGCAAGCGCTGAAGTTCTTCTCATGGAAAATGAAATATTGATTATGGCGGATGTGTTGTGGCAGTTATGAAGCGCAGTGTGTCGTGTGTTTATCCCTCTCGCGCTCGCTCTCTGTGCACTTTCACTGCAGAACTTTATTAGTGAGATGGAAGATACGTCTGGAGTTTTTGACACCTCATAACCGCAGCGCTGACTGATGCTCCATGTGTGTGTGTGTGGATCTGAGATGATAATGGGCCGTACGCACAGGAAGCGTTCTTGCATGCTCTCTGCATTATTTTTTTAATTGCCAATTTGTGTAAATGGGCGTCTTTCCCCAGTGTTTCTGCATGACTGCTGCTTAAGAAACTACAACATTATGTTTCTAAAAAATGACTGAGAGAAATATGTAAACATACTTAAACCAAGATATGTTTACTACTTAATTTTGTCACCTATTTCTTTTACTTATTTTTTCGCTCTTGTTACTTCTTTTCTAATGTTATGCAGTTATCTTGTGTTGCAGTGTGTTTGTATTGGTGTATTTTACATGATATCTCTCTCATCTGTGTTCATATCCAGTCGAAGACAGTTCCTCCTGAAGAACAGGGGCCGAGTACTAAGAACCTGGACTTCTGGTCCAAACTCATCACACTCATCGTTTCCATCATTGAGGAGGACAAGAATTCCTACACACCCTGCTTGAACCAGTAAGTGTGTGTTCAAACCCAAAATAGTGGTTTTTAACATTAAAACACTCCAAAATATTCCTTTAAAAACCTGAAATCCAGTGGTTAGAGTAATATACAATAACAAAAGCAAGTTATATAAGTGATATGAAAGAAGTACTGCCTGTCTTTCTCCTGCAGGTTCCCTCAGGAGCTGAACGTGGGAAAGATCAGTGCGGAGGTGATGTGGAACATGTTTGCTCAGGATATGAAGTACGCGATGGAAGGTAAAGACTGACAAAACACTAAACCTCTGACAAATGTTTTCTCTTGTATGTGAAACTGAAAAAATGACAGAAACATTAAAATTTGTTATTTTCTTTTTTATGTATAGTTTATATGTGTATGTATGTACATATATCATTGCATTATGTACTTATTTATTTAACTTGTTATTTTTTTACATTTATTTTTATTTGTTTTACTTTATTTTTCTGTTATTATCAAGTTACGTTTTAGTTCTGTTGTAATTTACAGTTTGTTTGGATCTGTCTTCACATTTTTAAAGCTATGTTTCTATTATTTATTTATTTATTTATTTATTTATCTCTCTTCACTTCTTAATGTGTATGGTTGAGTTCTGTTGTAATTTGAGGTTTATGACTCTCTGTCTTGAAATGTTTTAATTTTTTTATTCCCTAATTTTTTTTTATTTAATATTAATTATTATTAATTATTATTTATTTTGTTTACTTTTTCTTCACTTCTCTAATGTTATTTTCTCTGTCTTGAGATGTTTATTTTTTTGTATATTATTTATTTTTTAATATATTATTTATTTATTTTAGTTTAGTTGCAATTAGTTTGTTTGTGAGTCTGTCTTTAAATATTGAAGTGTATTTTTTAATTATTTATTTCATTTATTTTTTTAATTATTATTTAATATTATTATTATATTTATTATTTATTTACATTTTCCTCTCTCTTCACTTCTTCTAATGTTATTTTCTCTGTCTTTAGATGTTTAAGTGTATTTTTCTATTTTTTATTTTTATTTAATATATTATTTATTTACTTTCTTTACTGGTTTCTTATGTTTTAGTTCTGTTGTAGTTTGAGGTTTGTGTGAATCTCTGTCTTGAGATATTAACTTTCATTTTTCCATTATTTATTTAATTTATTTATTTTTATTATTTTTTTTCTAACTTCTTTTCTAATGTTATATTTTAATTCATTTAGGGGCTGTCATCTTGTGATGTTTAATTGCATTTTTCTAATAATAATTAAATAAATAAAGCGAGTGTTAAAAGGGTTGGAATCAAACTCTACTTCTGATCAAGTATTTAAAACAAGTGTGAAAACAGTCACAGCTGTGCTCAATATCCTGTTATCTGCGATGTACTTCCTGTCTCTCAGAACATGAGAAACACAGGCTGTGCAAGAGCGCCGATTACATGAACCTGCACTTCAAGGTGAAGTGGCTCTACAACGAATACTGCAAGGAGCTGGCGTATTTCCAGGACCGCGTGCCGGAGTATCCAGCGTAAGAGCTGTTTCTAGTCAAACATCACTATTTACACTTAGAGTTAGTGACTTCATCAAACTCTTAAAACTGAAACATCTTAACAGTTTCATCTTTGTCTTGATAGATGGTTTGAGCCATTCGTGATTCTGTGGCTGGATGAGAATGAGGAGGTTTCCAGAGATTTCCTGCATGGTGCTCTGGTCAGGGACGCAAAGGACGGGGTAAATATCAGGAGTATATTGTTGTATTTTTAGTAGTGAGATGTTTGGGTGATACACAGAGGAGAGTTTAACACCTCCATCAGTCTGGAGTCTTTAGAGTCCAATTACCATAACATACTCAATCACACACACACACACACACACACACACACACACACACATAATGACTGTATGATGCATTCTGCATAAAAACATGGCAAGAGATGCCATGCCAGGATGTGCATCGACTAATGTTTTATAAACACTCACTAAGGCTGCATTTATTTGATTTAAAAAAATACAGTAAAATTGTGAAATATTATTGCAATTCAAAATAAGTGTTTTCTATGTGAATATATATTAAAATGTAATTTATTTTTTTAATCAAAGCTGAATTTTCAGCATCATTACTCCAGTCTTCAGTGTCACATGATTCTTCAGAAATCATTCTAATATGCTGATTTGCTGCTCAAGAAACATTTCTGATTATTATCAGTATATATTCATATATTTGTGGAAATCGTGATATATTTCTCAAAAGAACAGCATTTATTTGAAATAGAAATCTTTTGTAACATTTTAAATGTCTATAATGTATCTTTTGATTAATGTGTCCTTGCTCCTTGCTAAATAAAATAAATGAAAATTTATTTTTAAAAAAATATTTAAAAATAATCTTACTAGCCCCAAACTTTAAAAAAAGAAAAAAAATATATATATATATATATATATTTATTTATTACAAAATATATAAAGTATTTACTTGTAATGACAGGACTTCATCCAACCTTTTTTTTTTTTTTTTTTTGCAATAGTTAAACCAGGGATTCCCAAACTTTTTTTGTTAGCCAAGCTCTTTTAATCTAAAATATTTACTTGAAGTCTCCCTGAAATTTTAAGTGAATATTTTAGTAATTTAACAACTTCAGTAATTGTATCTTTTATAGGAAGTGTTTTATTTTGAGATATTTTTTATGATAAAATAGCTTTTCATCACCTCCTTTCACAAACCCTGCTTTAAATATGCTTTTTTATACTGATCATTTTTCCCATCATCCCTCCTACAGTTCCAGCAGACGTCGGAGCACGCGCTCTTCTCCTGCTCGGTGGTGGACGTCTTTTCCCAGCTCAACCAGAGCTTTGAGATCATCAGGAAGTTGGAGTGTCCTGATCCTCAGATCGTTGGGAATTACATGAAGAGGTTTGCTAAGGTGAACTCAAGCATCACTGTTGTTATTATTAATGCACATACAGTATTTAGGGTTAGTGATGTGCTGAAGCATCGTGCACTAAGTACAAACATGCTCCAAACGTGAAAAATTCCTCAAATCGTGACTGTTTTTCTTTCTTTCAGACCATTGGAAATGTTCTTCTGTCTTATGCCGACATCATTGCCAAGGATTTTCCCACTCACTGCAAGAAGGAGAAAGTGGTGCGTCACATTAATGCATTTACAGTTATAATATTGCATTAAAAGGTACATGCGGCTCATAATAAAGTCTGTGTGTGAGTTATTAGATGGAGGTACAGTAATTAGCTGACTGGCTTGAATTGCTCCCAGAGGAAGGAAACACACATACACAATGGTCTAGCGAGACTCATTCAGCTCACAGCACTTAATGAAGCTGTCACATTTAGCACTATTCCTCACTTTCTATCGCTGCAGGGATTACTTTTAATAGCGGGTGTGTAAATGTGTGTGTGTTAATGTCATTTAACCTTCTCTGTTCTGTTTTTTTTCAGCCTTGCATCATTATTAATAATATCCAGCAGCTGCGAGTCCAGCTGGAGAAGATGTTTGAGGCCATGGGAGGCAAAGATGTGAGTTAATTCATGCTTTTACTATTTAAAATATGGATTTTAAGAAAATAGTTCACCATAAAGTAGCATAAAAATGAAGTTAATAACTAAAAATCTTACCATCCACTTCAGCTTTTAATTCTAATTTTTTAAATGTTTTTGAAAGAAGTTTCCTCTGCTCACCAAGGCTGTTTATTTGATTAAAAACTACAGTAAAAATTACAAAATATTATTGTAATTTAAAATAACTGTTTTTATATGAATATATTATAAAATATAATTTATTTCTGTGATCAAATCTGAATTTTCAGCATCAGTCCAGTCTTCAGTTTGATATATTTTATTTTTCAGGATTCTTTAATGAATAAAAAGTTCAAAAGAACAGCATTAATTTGGAATAAAATCTTTTGTAACATTATAAATGTATTTGCTGACACTTTTGATTAATTTAATGTGTCCTTTCTAAAATAAAAGTAATAATGTCTTAAAAAATACTGAACCCAAACTTTTGAATAATCAAAAATATAATATATAAAATAAATTAAAGAAAAAAATTGGAAGATATAATGCATTTTTAACTTTATTTATTTGATCAAGAATACAGTAAAAATTGTAAAATATTATTACAATTTAAAATAGCTGTTTTTATATCAATATATTATAAAATGTCATTTATTTCTGTGATCAAATCTGATTTTTCAGCATCGTTACTCCAGTATTCAGTGTGATATAATGTGTTTTTTTTTTAATAAATGAAAAGTGTAAAAGAACAGCATTTATTTGAAATAGAATCTTTGGTAACATTAAAAATGTATTTGCTGTCACTTTTGATAAATGTGTCCTTTCTAAATGAAATAAATAATTTCTTTAAAAAAACAAAACTTAACCCAAACTTTTGAACAACCAAAAATGCAATATATAAAATAAACTGAAGAAAAAAAATTGGAAGATATAATGCATTTTTACCTTTATTTATTTGATCAAAAATACAGTAAAAATTACAAAATATTATTGTAATTAATTATAGCTTTTTTATATGAATATATTGTAAAATGTAATTTATTTCTGTGATCAAATCTGAATTTTCAGCATCATCACTCCAGTCTTCAGTTGTGATATATTTAATTTTTCAGGATTCTTTAATAAATAAAAACTTCAAAAGAATAGCATTTATTTGAAATAGAATCCTTGGTAACATTATAAATGTATTTGCTTTTACCTTTGATTAATTTAATGTGTCCTTTCTAAATAAAATAAATAATTTCTTTAAAAAAATACTGAACCCGAATGTTTGAATAACCAAAAATATAATATATAAAATAGATTAAAGAATTTTTTTGAAGATATAATGCATTTGTAACTTTATTTATTGGATCAAAAATACAGTAAAAATTCTGAAATATTATTGTAATTAAATAATTAATATTAAAAAAAACTTTTGAACAACCAAAAATATAAAATATAATATAAATAAAAAATATATATAATTCAGAAAATATAATGCATAGACAGATGTTTATGTTAGATGTTAAACCAAACTTTTGTAACATTATAGATGCCTGTTATTTTAATGCAATTTAAAAAAAATAAATAAATAAATATTAATAAAAATTCCTACTGACCCCAAACCTTTAATAGTGTAGTGTAAAAACATTTTTATGGTTTTGTATGTTGCATTTGTCAGTAAATGCATAAAATAAATGGGAAAATAATGCATATTACAACATTCAGATCTATAAAATGCCTGTTTCTGCTGTAGAATTCTGTCGTCTTTATATCTTTCATTCATTTATTGAACAGCAGGAATCTCTTTCCTTTGTTTCGTCTATAAATCTCTCTCATTTAGCATCTTTTCCATTATCCGTCCACCCATTCATCATCCCATCCATTCCCTGCTTCTCTTCTGAGTCATCCAGCAGTAAAACATCCCACGCTCTGTCTTTAGCACCATCTCTGACTCATTTCTGTTTTACTTCCTGTTTAACTCTCCTCACATCAGCCGTATAATTGCTCGGCTCGTATCAAACGCATTTTCCGGACAGCTCATTATTCTTGCTTTCTCACAGCATTTGCATTGACGTCATGCATCATTTATGAGCCATATCATAACGCTCACTGACAAACAATTGCACGCATGAATATTCATGACGTAATGAATAATTCAAATGCATTATAAATGTTGGCCGGCTTTAATAGTCTGTGATTCACTGCGGACACATTTGCCCGATTCCCAGTATTCACAGAATATTCAACAGTTAACAGCATTCACAGCGCATATTAAAAAGATTTGCTGGATTTCACAGTGGGGGCAGAGCCTCTGTGTTAAACAGACGCCATTGGCTGGAAGGAGTGGCATGATGTCAACAGTCAAGTCATATTTATTTATATACAAAACAATTGTTTTAAAGCAGTTTTGCATTAATTTACCTGGCAGAAAATGTTTTAAAATTCATCGAGTCATTATTCAGATCAATTCAATTTGATGTTAATTTAATTCAGTTCAAATAACACTGCTGATGTTGCAAAATGAATTAATGAAACAAATGTAACTTAACTTTAAAAGTAAGAAATATCAATTCAGTTAAAGCTTTGTTCTCATCTGATTATAGTTAGTAAAAACTACAACCATAAATTTTTTGTTACTTTAAATAAAATAAATGTTTACTAAAATTAAACGAAAAATAAAAAAAATCCTTAAACAAAAATTAAAATACTAACAATTTTAATAAAAATGTAAATAAAAACAATATATAAAAATAAAGACTAGTGAAAGTCAAACATGTAATAAAAACTATAAAAGTATTAAAATTAAGTACTAAAACTAAAGCTGAAATAAAAAAATAAAACTATGTAGACATCTTTAAAAAAATGACAAAGCACACAATAAATTACTCAAATTAAAATGTGAACAGGAAATAAAAAAAATTAATAGTATCTCATTGTTATTAAAATTACTGATATTACTGAATATTGTCTCAAAGTGAGCAAGACAAAGTTTTTACTACTGTTTCAACTAAAAAAACACCAGATTCAAGTAGTAAAAGCAAGTCAGACTCAAAATAATATTGAATCAGACTCATAGATATGTTATTTATTTATTTATTTATTTTGCAGTTAAATGTAGAGGCCAGTGACTTTCTGAAGGATCTGCAAGTCAAGCTGAACAATGTGATGGATGATCTCAGCAGGATTTTCGCCGTGAGGTTGGTATTTACGGGGTTAATAATGTAAATAAATAGCTGTTTTCTATGTAAATATCTGTTAAAATGAAATTTGTGTGATGCAAACTGTATTTTCAGCATCATTACTCCAGTCTTTAGTGTCACATGATTCTTCTGATTTGCTGCTTAAGAAACATCTCTGATTTTCATTTTTCAGGATTCACAGATGAGTAGAAAAGTCAAAAGAACAGCATTTATTTGAAATGGAAATCTTTTGTAACATCGCAAGTCGGTAAGATAATTCTGTCGTGTGTCTGCAGTTTCCAGCCACAAATCGAGGAGAACGTGAGGCAGATGGGAGATATTCTCAGTCAGGTGAAAGGAGCAAATGTACCTGCTAACGGCAATGGCAACTTAGCACAGGACGCTGACAACGTCCTGCAGCCCATCATGGACTTCCTGGACAGCAAGTGAGTGACCAAAATCACACGATCTGTACGGTATGGTGATGGAAAACTGCTTTGACACTGCAGTTTCTAATGAAAACTATTTAAACTACAGTCGAGAAGATTTGTCTACACTAGTAGAGATGGCTAGAAGCAACCTGTTCAGTGACTGGTTGCATCTACTGCCAGATGACATTTTTAATATGACTGGCAAATGAAGTAAAAAGGAAACTGACAAATTTAAAATGTCAATTTAAAAGTTGCATTATTTTTTATTGTGTTTACCTAGTTTTTAAAAATGAATAATCAATTTAAAATTAAAAGTAAATAAATCAATAAATAAATATGAATGTAATAAATGTAATAAAATATCAAATTAAATTAATTAAAATAAAAAAACATAAAATTTTAAAAGTTGCGTTTTAAAACATTTTACCTATGTTTTAAACATGAAAAATTTTAAATAAATGTTAAATTATAACAATTTTAGAAGTTGCATTTGTTTACCTTGTTATTATTTTTATTGTTATTTGTTATTGTTGTTTACCTACATTTTAAAAATGAATGAACAATTTTGAATAAACATGCAATTTTAAAAGAAATTTTTATGTTTACCTACATTTAATTATGAATTAACAATTTTAAATAAAAATGTACAAAAAATCGAATTAAATTATAAAAAACATGCAGTTTTAAAAGTTGTATTTCAAAAACGTTGTTTACCTACATTTTAAAAATGAATTAACAATTTTAAAAGTTCCATTTGTTTTTTATTATTGTGTTTTCCTGCATTTTAAAAATGAATGAACAATTCTGAATTTAAAAAATAATAAAAATGCAATTTTAACATGCAATTTTAAAAGTGCATTAAAAATTATTTTTATTTTTACCTACATTTAAATATGATTTAACAATTTTAAATAAAAACGTAATAAAATATCAAATCAAATAAAAAACACAATTTTACAAGTTGCATTTTAAAAACTTTGTTTACCTACGTTGTAAACATGAATTAACAATTTTAAATAAATATTAAATAATAACAATTTTAAAAGTTGCATTTGTTGTTGTTTTCTTTGATTGTTGTGTTTACCTACATTTTTAACATGAATTAACAAATGTCTGTTTATTTGTTCATTTGAAAAGCTATTTATATCATTTAATAATAAATTAAGCTATAATGGTCACAATATTTTTTAAATATCAGATTATTTAAAGTAGCCATCAGATTATGTGATTTATTTATAAAATCAGAGCAGTATTTAACTGACTGAAAAACATTCATTTTAATTGCAACGTCAGGATCAAACGACATTAAACGAAGACTTATTTAGAATACAAAGCATAAAAATAAACCGCAGTAAATGTTTTATGAGAATTAAATATTTAATGGGCATCACTGTAAGTGGTTGGGACAGATGTTGAATATGGCATAGCTCATGAATACTAATTAGGTTACACATAAACAATTCTCTAATAGCACATCTTTGTCCAGAGATCAGGCCTGCAATTAGTGTTATTTTAGTATCATTGAGATACTATTGTAGTTATTTATATGTTTTTCTGATGATTTTTCTTTAATTTTAGTTAAATTTGAGTATTTCTGTAATCATTCAAAAAAAAAATTATGCTTGTGTAGTTTTAATTTATTTTAGTTTTAGATTTTGTAATAAGTGAAAATGAGAAACAGTGACTTTGCACTTACTAGTTCGTGTGTTGATGATGTTCAGATGAAGTTTCTGATCTGTGTTTCTTCTTCTCTCAGTTTGAGTCTGTTTGCTAAGATCTGTGAGAAGACGGTTCTCAAGAGGGTGCTGAAGGAGCTGTGGAAGCTGGTGATGAACACCATGGAGAAAACCATCGTCCTGCCACCGCTGACCGACCAAACGGTGCGTTTTCATACACACTAACACCACACAAACACTACTGCAGCAGCACAATAATCTGACATAGACACCAAGGGTTTTTTAATCTACTTTTATATGTAGTTTATTATTTATTATATACATTTAATAAAATTAATTATATTAATTATAATAAAGTAATTTATTGTTATTATTGTTAAGTAATTATTGTTAAATACTATTATTAATTTATTATTTATATACATTTTAGGATTAAAATTATTTTTTTAAAGAAACAAGTGTTTTTATTTATTTATATGAAAACTGGAATCAGAAATAAAGTTGATTTAATAGCCAATTAATTAATCCACTTATTATAATAATCAACACTCACATAATAAGTAGGGCTGGCAAATGATTAATCACGATTAATCGCATACAAAATAAAAGTTTGCCTAATATATGTGTGTGTGCTGTGTGTAATTAATATGTATATATAAATACACAAAAATAATGTATATAAATAATATATAAATTCTATAAAAATTATAATAAATATATATACTTGTAAATATTTTTTAAATATGTACATGAATGTGTTTGTATTTATATATAAATAATAATTACACACAGCACACACAAATATATTAGGCAAACTCAAACTTTTATTTTGTATGCGATTAATCACAATTCATCATTTGCCAGCCCTAATAATCAATAATATAAGTCATTTATCCATTTTGAAATAATTTTGATTTATTTTCATGCCCTGGTCTAATATTTCCAGGCACCAAAATTGTTTTCATTTAGCCGAAAAGCAAAAAACAAATATAAAGTTGGTTTAATAATATTTAATTGATCAAAATAATTTAATAATCAACACTCAAAAAAAAAATATATATATATATATATATATATATATATATATATATTATTTTATTTTTTCTAATGTGAATGAATATATATATATATATATATATATATATATATATATATAGAAATATATATCCATTTTTTTTTTCAATTTAGATTTATTTTCTGCCTTTTCCAGGCCTTATATTTCAGCATATATATCTAGTTTATATTAAAATACTGTAGTAATAGCATTACTAGTGACGTACCTAAACTATTTTTTAACCAAAACACCAAAGTTTTAATTTATCTGAAAATGAAACTAAAAAAAATAAGTATATTTATTAATCAATTCATTAATTAAATTAATTAAAAAATAAAGTAAAATAAAATAAATTGTGCATCATGTAGTTTTATATCTATTTAGATTGTTTTCTATTTCTATCAGATTTTTATGTTTTTGTACCAGCATCTGATGCCCTCACTGATCCATCATATGTTTTAAATGATCAAACACACTTACTGCATACTAGAGTTCTTTAATTAAGTGGGTGTGATTTTTGTCAGATGTCTCCATGATTGATCAGATTTCTATAGGAGCCTGTGTGTTGCCATGGAGACATGTATGATCCTGTACTTCAGAGCGTTTTGATGATGGCAGCATAAATCATCCATGCAGATCAATACTGACTGCTCAACACTCGTCCTCCTCATCCATTAACTGTAATCCATCAGTGTGAGTCTGTATTACTGCTGATGTGCTGAGAGACTGCAGTGACACGACCTGAAACCTAGTCAGCCTCCAACACAAAGAGTAGGGAGCATAATTATATGATTTATGAATTTATTTAGAATTTAAATGTATTTATTAATAGATACATTTATAATATAAATGTAATTATAATAATTAATTATAATTATAATAAATAATATTACATAAATTATAATAACTTTAGGTTGGCTTGAGAAAGCAAACCTACTGATCTGGCTACTTAAGCTTTTTGTAATTATTATTCTTAGCCAAATTTCTGAACGCTTCTTCTCCTAGAGCTTTCAAGCTAGAACCACCAAACTCAGCTCAGATCTTCAGACTGATCTCACTTAGTGTGCTGTCTCTTTTCTAACTGATCCGACTCATAGTTTTCATAAGATTAAAGATTAAAAATCATAAAAATCCCATAGACTTACATTGATGGAATGTTCAAATGAACAACACTATTCAAACTCCAACTGACAAAACTCCCAGAATCCCTTGAGATTAAATCAAGACTTCCCTTCTATGTACTATTTCTAATCATTTCAAACTTCCATTCTAATATTTCTAATCTATTTATCTGTCTAGACAAGCCTAGCAACTACAATCATGCTAGTAACTTGTTAATCATGATAGAAAAATGCTAGCGACATGCTAATTATGCTAGAAACATACTACCAACCTGATAAATCATGTTAGCAACGTGGTAACAACTTGCTAATCATGCTAGAAACATGCTAGCAACATGTTAAACATGTTAGAAACATGTAAGCAAATTGCTAAATCATGCAAGAAGCATGCTAGCAACATGGTAACAACTTGCTAATCATGCTAGAAACATGCTTGCAATCTGCTAATCATGGTAGAAACATGTGAGCAACTTGTTAAATCATACAAGAAACATGCTAGCAACATGTTAACAACTTGGTAATAATGCTAGAAACATGGTAACAACTTGCTAATTATGCTAAAAACATGCTAACAACATTCTAGTAACATGTTAATCAGGTTAGAAACAGATTATCAACATGCTAGTAACTTGCTAACCAAGCTAGAAACATGTTAGCAACATGCTAATTATGCTAGAAACATACTACCAACCTGATAAATCATGTTAGGTAACAACAGAAACATGCTAGTTGTTGCTAATCTGCTAGAAACATGCTAGCAACTTGTTAATCATGTTAGAACATGCTAGCAACATGCTAGAAACCTAGGAACCTACTAATCAGCTAGAAACATGCTAGCAACATGTTAACATGTTAGAAACATGTAAGCAAATTGCTAACAACATGGTAACAACTTGCTAATCATGCTAGAAACATGCTTGCAATCTGCTAATCATGGTAGAAACATGTGAGCAACTTGTTAAATCATACAAGAAACATGCTAGCAACATGTTAACAACTTGGTAATAATGCTAGAAACATGGTAACAACTTGCTAATTATGCTAAAAACATGCTAACAACATTCTAGTAACATGTTAATCAGGTTAGAAACAGATTATCAACATGCTAGTAACTTGCTAACCAAGCTAGAAACATGTTAGCAACATGCTAATTATGCTAGAAACATACTACCAACCTGATAAATCATGTTAGCAACGTGGTAACAACTTGCTAATCATGCTAGAAACATGCTAGCAACTTGTTAATCATGCTAGAAACATGTAAGCAAATTGCTAAATCATGCAAGAAGCATGCTAGCAACATGGTAACAACTTGCTAATCATGCTTAGAAACATGCCAAGAACCTCTAATCATGGTAGAAACATGTAACTAACTTGCTAAATCATGCAAGAAACATGCTAGCAACATGTTAACAACTTGGTAATAATGCTAGAAACATGGTAACAACTTGCTAATTATGCTAAAAACATGCTAACAACATGCTAGTAACTTGCTAACCAAGCTAGAAACATGTTAGCAACATGCTAATCATGCTACAAACATACTACCAACCTGGTAAATCATGTTAGCAGCATGGTAACAACTTGCTAATCATGCTAGAAACATGCTAGCAACCTGCTAATCATGTTAGAAACATGTTAGCAACTTGCTAATCATCCTAGAAACATGTTAGCAACATGCTAACAACTTGTTAATTATGTTAAAAACATGTTAACAACTTCCAAATCATGCTAGCAACATGCTAGTAACATGCTATGTGTGCTAGAAACAGACTAGCAACATGCTAATCAACATGCTAGTAACATGCTATTTGTGCTAGACACAAACTAGTAAACATGCTAGCTAGCTTATTAGAATACTGAAATATAAATAGTAATTGCTGCCGGTGCAGAGCGTTTCAGATCAGTCATGTGTTGAAGTTCCATTTGCTGCCTTAGAAGTCAGCTGTCCATGTAGGGCACTGGGTTTTGGAACAGTTACCATCACAGCATCTAATTAAGAGATTTGTATCCTTTAGATAAATGTGTGTGTTGTAGTGCATGAGTGTGTATGTGTGTTTTGATTTTCATTCTTCTCTTATTTCTTTTTATCATCATTCATCTTTCACCAGATGATTGTAAGTATAACAGTGTGAGATTCTGTGCTTCTGCCTCCAGTCTGTCTTTGTCTGTGTGAAACTCTAGCATGATGCACGGCAGACTGTCTTCTTCATTTCCTGTCGGATGTCTTTCCATCACGGGCACTCAGCCTGGTCCTCCTGTCTCCCTCATACCGCTTCCTCTTTCTCCTTCCTTCAGTCACATGTAACTCTATTCCAGGAGTGTGAGTCTGCGTCAGGGTTATTATCCATAACTAAAGATAACATTAAAACCAATAACATTTAATAATAAGTGTTAACTGAAAGAAAGTATATAAAAATATGATTTCTTATTTTTTACTTGAAGTACTAAAATAATTAAAACTGAAATAAAAATGAATAAGAACATACAGACATACAGACATTAAGAATGAATACTAATGGCAAAAATACAAAACAGAATTATTGAACTTTAACTCAAATAAACCCAAATAAAAAATGTAAAAAATATATATATATATATATATATATATATATATATATATGACCAATGTGAGAATATTATACTAAAATAATTCTTTCTAAAAAAAATATATATATATTAGATAATATTTTGTATGATAAAATTGTTTTATCATAACAAAAAAATATATTAATTTATAAGAAATTTAATTATTTATTTAATACTGAGTTTGTGTTTATTTATTTATTTTATTTAACATTTTTTGTTTAATTAGTTTTCATGAACTCATAATTGTCATGCAGGTAAACAAATTATATATTAAATCATTTTTAGTAAGTGTTTTACTTTGATTTGTTTGTGTTTTAAAACTGTAATATTTAAATGTTACATTTTTATTACATTTTTATTATTTAATTATTAGCTTTTCATCAACTCACATTGGTCACATGACATGCAGATAAACAAATAAAATATTTAATCTTTTTTAGTAAGTGTTTTGTTTTGATTTATTTGTTTTAAAACTGTAATATTTTTATTCAATATTTTTATCATTTAATTATTAGCTTTTTGTCAACTCACAATGGTCACAAGACATGCAGATAAACAAATAAAATATTTAATGTTTTTTAGTAAGTGTTTTATTTTGATTTGTTTGTGTTTTAAAACTGTAGTATTTTTATTTAATATTTTATCATTTAATTATTAGCTTTTCATCTTACAATGGTCATATGACATGTAATTTGAGCTGTAATCAAAAGAAGCTTTTCTCTTTTCAGTAACTGAGAAAAGTGCTGGTCTTTGTGTGATTTATCACAATTTTTAAATAAAAAAAATTATTAATGCTGATAAAAGTGCTTTGAAATGCCATATCTGCAAAAAATCACGTCGTTCATGGAAATCTCCAGTTGAGATCTTGTTTGTGAGCAGCAGTAACCAAGACTGTTTGTGTTTGTGTTTGTTTGTGACTGTAGGGCACACAGCTCATCTTTAATGCTGCTAAAGAGTTGGGTCAGCTCTCCAAACTAAAGGTACGTTTAAACGGACATAACTTCACCTCTGTTAACATTCATTAGCACGCTGTTAAGTAAAAACGATGGTCTGTTTGTGTCTTATAGGAGCACATGGTGCGAGAGGAGGCCAAAGCGCTGTCCCCTAAACAGTGTGCTGTCATCGAACTCGCACTGGACACTATTAAGGTACGAGTGCACATGCATGTTCACAATCACACCTGTCTGTTAATTTTACAGTTACAAATGTTAGTGGTCAAACCGATAATCACAATTATTTTGCTCAACATTATAAGCGTAATTACTGATTACGAGCTGACGGCGTTGTGTGTGTGACAGCAATACTTCCATGCGGGCGGTGTGGGTCTGAAGAAGACGTTTTTGGAGAAGAGTCCGGACCTGCAGTCTCTGCGCTATGCACTGTCTCTCTACACGCAGGCCACCGACAAACTCATCAGGAAGTTCGTCCAGTCGCAGCACACTCAGGGTACATTGCATTCTGGGATTGTCTTGTCTGTGATACACACATGCAGTGCTGCTACTTTAGTCAAAACTAGGGATCTTATAAGACTGCATACTGTTTGGAGAAGCAAAATAGTCTACGTAGACAACTCACTAGGGTTTAGAGTTATATACTCTATCATAAAGGTCAATTTTTTTTATTAACATTTATACATCAGCTGAAAGCTGACAGTTTGTTAGGATAGGACAATAATCGGTCGACACAACTGTTTGATAATTTGGAATCTGAGGGTGCAAAACATCAAAATATTGAGAAAATCATCTTTAAAGTGTTTCAAATGAAGTTCTTAGCAATGCATATTACTAATCAAAAATTAAGTTTAGATATATTTATGGTAGGAAATTTACAAAATATTTTCATGGTACATGATTTTTACTTAATATCCTAATGATTCTTGGCATAAAAGAAAAATCAATCATTTTGACCCATACAGTGTATCATTAGCTAATGCTACTTAAGACTGGTTTTGTGGTCCAGGGTCACATATTTGAAGCCACTGAGATATTTCTGGTACTTTTGCTACAATGGCAAAATTATACCTTTTAGTTACAGAAACTATGAGTGGCTGTATATTACAATAATTAAATATTATAGATAATTAAAAAATATAATCTTAATAACTGACTGTTCATCATAATTCACACTTTTTATTACCAATTAAATTACACTTATCTAGTTTATAATTTTTTCTGCATTTATTTTTTAGTCATTATCTTTTATTTGTTTGTTTTTTGTTTGTTTTGCATGGATTTAATTTATTTTATATATATGTATAAAGTTTTATATCAAATGCATTAAAAGTTTAAATTCTGTACTTTTTATATAGGTGTTTTAAATTGTTCTTTACACACAAATAGAGAGACAAACTTCATATAAATTTATAATGATATATTTATATAAAAAATAATAAAAATAATAAAATAATTTTACATAAAATACATTACATTTCAGTTTTTCTAGTTTGTATTTAAAGTTTTTTTTTTATTGTTTTTACTCACAAATAGCAATTTATTCTATTTAATATAAATAGCAATTTATGCAATAATAATAATATTAATAATAAAATAAAAAAAATAATAATAATATTTATATGGCACCTATACAATTTATATAGCACCTTTATAGAGCTTGACAAAATTTATATATGTGACCACAAAACCAGTCTTATGTTGCACGGGTATATTTGTAGCAATAGCCAAAAATACATTGTATGGGTCAAATTTATAGATTTTCCTTTTATGCCAAAAATCATTAGGATATTATGTAAAGATCATGGTCCATGAAGATATTTTGTAAATTTTCCACTGTAAATATATCAAAACTTAATTTTTGATTAGTAATATGCATTGCTAAGAACTTCATTGGGACAACTTTAAAGGCGATTTTTTTTTTCCAGTATTTTGATTTTTTTGAACCCTCAGTTTCCAGATTTTCAAATAGTTGTATCTCGGCCAAATATTGTCCTAACAAACCATACATCAACGGAAAGCTTATTTATTCAATTTTTAGATAAATTTATCAAGAAATTTACACTTATGACTGATTTTGTGGTCCAGGGTATATTATTTATAATATTATTATTATTATTATTATTATTATTGGTTAATATAAAATATACTGCAAAATATAATGCAATATATTGCATAAACTAGTTAAATGTATTTATTTTCAAGTGGTTTTGATGTCTAGAAATCACACTTTTAAAATTCCAACATACAGTATATCCAGGTTGGTGTGGTTCTTAAAAATTGTGGTTGTTAAGGGTATTAATTAACATAAGAAATATGATTTTAGCTTCCATCTTGGTTTGCTTATTTAAACCTTTTTTGTTTTATTTTAAAATAAATGTAAGTCATCTTGTGGCCTGTTTGGAAGTGCACTGAGGCCCCCTAGTGGGTCCCGGTCTTCTAATCGAGAACCGCAGCAATGATCTTAAATGGAGATTTTTCTAAAAATCATGAAAAAAAACAATGTATTCGTACTTTTCTCATTTAATGATCTGCTCCACATTCACCTTACAGCTCTAAACTCTTACTATATGACAACTTGTCTCAGTTGGCTCTGGTTTTGTTTTCCTGTTAATGATTGTTTAAGTCTTCTGAAGAACAAAAACAAAGCTGCATTCATTCAACCAACATCTTCCTCTTCTCTTGTCTGTAGTTCATGGCGGTAAAGGCGTGCGGTACACTAACAGTGAAGACGTTTATCCAGAGAAGGGTACGTATCTGCTGATCTCTTCTCCATTTATGCACCTCATCTATATGCATATATTAATCCAGATTCATGTGAATGATTTGTGTTTTTACATACTGTACATGGCACATTTGTACAGTTTGATTCTGCTGCCCTCTTCTGGAACAACGTCTAATAGCACTAACAACACCAAAGCACAAGTTGTGTTACATCAAGGACTTTTTTTTTCAGCTAAACCTCTTTGATCTAAAATATTTTCTTACTTTACTTTAATGTTTCAGTAATATAATGATACATTAATGTGTTCACAGTTCTCTGATGTTGGTTAATGGTCAGACGACATACAAGTGAACAGATTCCCAAATGCAAATCTGTGTTAGACTTTCAAAACAAAACCTTAAAGAATTTCTTACTCTCTCTTCTGACCTTTGACCTTGTGAATTGCTCAGGCTCAGGTGTGGATGACACGGTGGGTGAGGTCTGTATGACTGTGGAGATCTTCAGCGACCCAAACACAGGAGGACACAAGATCACAGTTAAAGGTGCTTCTGTCATACATATCTGCTGTATTTCCTGTCTTAATGAGTGTCAGGATGATGCTAATGGTGTAACTGTGCCCGTCGTGCTGTGTGATTGACAGTGGTGGCGGCCAATGACATTCGCTGGCAGACGCAGGGAATATTCCGGCCCTTCGTGGAGGTTTACATCATCGGGCCGCACCTCAGTGACAAGAAGAGGAAGTTTGCCACCAAATCCAAGAACAACAGCTGGTCGCCCAAGTTTGCCGAATCCTTCCAGTTGTAAGTTTGTAACACAGGCTGATTGTACTTGATAGGCTGACTGATTTATTTATTTAGTTAGTTAGTTAGTTATTTACACGTCCAATAGCTTTTTTGTTTTTGTTTTTAGAAGTTACTTTATCTGAATAATTTGGCTGCTACTAATGGATTTTCAAGATGGGTTCATGATGTGTAAACCCATATGAGGCCATTTTCCAAAATAAATAAAAAATAAAAATTTTAAATAACATTTAATATATAATATTTATTAAATAATAAATAAATTAATAATGAATAATACTTAATTAAGTTTTATTTATTAAAAAAAAATCTTACAAATTTTAAATGATTGATTAGAAAGTAACATTTTTAAATAGTTGATCAGAAATGTTTAATACTGAAAGATTATGATGCCAATAATTTATGATGCCATTTTCCTAACATATAAAAAATAATTATTTATTTATTTATTTATTTACATTTTATGTCAAGTACTTCCATTTATCAGAAATGACATAATCTGAATAATTCATTAGAAATTAATTCATCTCTATAATTTTGATTGCTACTAATGGATTTTCAAAATGGCTTTATGATGCATTTTCCTAACCATAAAATGTTTTATTTTATTTTATTTTATTTTATTTTATTTTAATAATAATATTTTTTATTTATTTTATTTTATTTTATTATTAATAATATTTTATTTATTTATTTATTTATTTATTTATTTATTATTATTATTATTATTATTATTATTGAAGGCATATATTTGTAACCTAACTGTATAAAAATTAACTTTAATAAATAAATGTATTTTATTTTTTACTTATTTAAATGTGATTTTATAAAGTGATTCACTTTATAAAAATTAAATAATCTGTTATCATTAATTAAAACAAAAGCTATTAAAATCATTTTTATTAGTTGAAATAAAGCTGAAATATAAATATAAAAATTATGAAAAATTATATGGGAAAAAAACGTTTTTTAATTTTTCCTCCTGTAATATTTGTTATCATATTTCTATATCTCAGTTTAGTTTCAGTAAACAAAATTAAATTAGTTAGTTATTAGAGTTCTTCATCTAAAATTTATATTTTATGGTATTTCAGCTTTTTTTTCAATAAACAAAAATGATTTTTTGTAGTTTTAATTTGTGTTAATTTGAAGATAAAGGCTAGTTAAACTCTTAGGTAGAAATATTTAAATAAAAATTAATAAAAAAAATGTACAAGCACAAAATGTAAACTGCAAAATACAAAAAATATATTTAAAAAAAAATAATAATAATATACATATATATTAATAAATACTATAATAGTATATAAATACTGTTAAAATGAAGGCGATATATGTTTTAAACATGATTTTTTTAAACTATTTTTTGAAATATTTATTTGAGCTGTATTTCTAAATCAGTGTTTGCCTTTCTCTGTCTCGCTCCCTATCTAGTGTGCTCGGCAGCGAGCTGGGTCCCGAGGGTTACGAGCTGCAGGTGTGCGTGAAGGACTACTGTTTCGCGCGTGAGGACCGGACCGTGGGCATGGGCGTCCTGCAGCTGAAGGAGCTGGCATCCCGCAGCAGCGCCGCCTGCTGGATGCCGCTGGGCAAACGCATCCACATGGACGAGACGGGCCTCACCGTCCTCCGCATCCTCTCGCAGCGCAACAACGACGAGGTCGCCAAAGAGTTCGTCAAGCTGAAGTCGGACCAGCGCTCGGCCGAGGAGGGCAGGGGAAGCTGAAGCCATGAGACTCAGGTGTAAAAGCACCGAACGAAAGCAATGGAACTGTCCGACAGCACACAGCTGCAAAACACAGACACACACGCACACATAGAAACATGCAACGCATTTCTGCACAGACGAAAGCAATCCGACGTGATTCAAGCAAATAATGATGTCAACATAAACCCCTGACAAATAATATCTCAACATGAAATGAGCATTGACCCCGTTTACTTCCATCAATTCTTGATGGATAAATCAAGTTTTAGTTATTTATTAATGTTTTTGACATTTTTTATTAGCTTTTAAATGTCTGTATAGTTTTTATTAATTTTAAACAATGTACTAAAATAAAGTAAAACTGAAATAAAATTGATTAAAAACAGAATCAATTCAAATCAAGTCGTAAACTTTTATATTTTAATTTTAATTTTTTATTTTTTTCATAATTTTTTTTATATACATTTCTATATTCATATTTATTTGATTTGATGTACTAAAATAATCAAAATACAACTGAAATAAAATTAATAAAAAACTACACAGACATTTAAAAAACTAATAAAAATTACAAAACAAAATTAACTAAAATTTAAATGAAAACCGATAATAAATAAAATCTAATTTAAAAATATTAGCAATATTCAAAATTAAAAAATATTAATTCGTTGCTTTGGCAACTAGCTGAAATTAAATAAGTATTATATGTATGTCATATTATGGAGGCAAACTGGGTAAAGAATTGCTCTTTCATGTTGATTCTCACACATCCTTGGTTGAGAAGATTGTAGATTTAATTCTACACACTTTGTTTTGCACTTCAGGGGTCGCGTTTAAGTGTCACAGAAAGCCCTAACCTTTAGCACAACGCTGGTTTAATGTTACGCCATCTCTGATTGGTACATAACATGTTTCCTGACCAATCAGAGATCACGATACGCCTGAAGGCTGCATTCACGTCAAATCAGAATGTGCGTGGTTTTAACATGACGAACTACAGACGTTCATATGCAAAATGAATCTTTTGAGTCTGAACGTACTTGTCTTGAAATGTGTTAGAGCTGCACAATATATCAAAATTACAACAGCTTTTGCCAACAAAGGTGTTAAGGACTTCCTGTGATTTTCTGCCAAAATAAAAGAATATTTTATTTTATTTTATTTTATATTTGATTTTATTTTATTTATTTTATTTACAAAAAAAATGCAAAATATTACAAAAAAAAATTAAGAATTATTTTGCAGTAATTTTTAATATATATATAAAAACACAATGTATTTAATATATATTGTTTTGTGAATATCAAAATGATTATAAAATAGTAGTTATTTTTTTAGATTATATTATATTATATTATAGTCATTTTGATACATATATTCACAAACTGTTTTTTTTTTGGAGAGAAAAATATATTTCCCCCGAATTGTGCAGCTCTGGTGGATATTTTTTATAAAAAAATGTATATATATATATATATATATAAAATATATAATATTTATATATATATATATAATTTTTTTTCATTTTCATTTTATTTTTTATTCCCTTTATTAAATATTTATTTTGTTGTGAAATATTGCAGTATATATATATATATATATATATATAAATTAAATGAAAAATTAAAAATAAAATTATATATATATATATATATATATATATATATATTATTTTATGTTTTAATTTAATTTAATTTTTTTTTTTTTTTTTGTTTTTTGTAATATTCACAACAAAATAAAAAAGGAGTATTTAATAAAAGGGAATTAAAAAATAAAATGAAAATAAAAAAATAATATATCCACCGGAGCTGCACAATTCGGGGAAAAAATTGAATTGCAATTTTTCTGATAAATATTTGCACATTTTTTAAGATTTGAAAATTGGACAAAAATTGTGTGAATATATGTATCAAAATGACTATAATATAATATAATATAATTCACAACAAATTTATTTTTGGTTTGTTTTTTAACATTTTGATATATATATTTACACAATTGTCCAATTTGCAAATCTAGATCTTAAAAAATGTGAAAATGTAATTTAGATTCATCAGAAAAACTGCAAGATTTTTTTCCCCAAACTGTGCAGCTCTAAAATGTTTCATTGTCGCTGGTGGATGTAAGTTTCCCTTTAAATCCAGATCAATGCACTAG
Organism: Labeo catla; assembly: GCA_012976165.1. NCBI lineage: Eukaryota > Metazoa > Chordata > Actinopteri > Cypriniformes > Cyprinidae > Labeo > Labeo catla. Next base: position 60,816 of record VONZ01001069.1, read on the forward strand.
TTGATCTTGCTAATCCACTAGTCAGTAGTTAATTGACTAATCATTGATCTTTAGTGAAGACAAGAGTGATTTTTACTAGTCAGTTTCTTAATCGGATTCATTCTGACATGACGTGAACGCAGAAGATGATAATGTTGAGATGACTTGCAATAGATGAAGAAACATTTTGCCTTCACACGCACTTACCCACGATGCATTGCGGCCTTGAGACCCCCAGAACCAGACCTGCGTCCGTCCACCTGTGTTTTCTGAGCAGACTGCTGAGATTGGTTTGCTCTCTCTGGAATATTTTGCACTTTCTGCATGTCGAGTCGCTGTTCGTATCCGTCGCTCGTCGTGTCTTTTCCACTGGTGTGCGTGCCGCCCGTCCGTCTTCAGCATGTGAAGATGAGCCTTACAAACACTGTGACTCACTGCAGACAGACGCTGTGCATTATGGGGCTTTTGTTTGTTTGTGTAACTACATGGCAAGTCTTTTCTCTGCAGATCATCCAAAAATACTCAGTAATAATGGAGGGATTGACTGTGATGTTGAGGATTTGTACAGGCTGATGCTGTCAGAAGTGACTGTTGTGCAGTGAAATGGTCCAAAAAATACACATTCGGTGTCTTTGTTTTGGCGATCAACACTTATTATAGTATCATTAAGCTAATATATTTTTATTAATAATTTAAATTATTTGTTTTAATTTTTGTTTTGTGTTTTCATTGAAAGGTTAAATATATGTGTATATATATAATTAATATTTTATTTTTTATTATTTATTTTTTTTTTACTTTATTTAAACTATAAGTTAAATCAAAATAAGAATTGTTGTTTTGGCAACTAGCTGAAATAAAATAAAATGTACTTTTTTTTCAGTTGAAGTTTATTTAGTTGTAGTAATTTTGTATTTGTTTTTGCGATCATTTTAATTAATTTTTATTGTAATTTAGTTATTTTGGTACATCATTAAATTAACTGAGAATGAGGAATATAATATTGAAAAATATAAAATATCACATTTTATTTTTATATTTTCTGCTTTTAATTTTATTTAAAGTTTTAGTAATGCTTTACAATAAGGTTCCATTAGTTAATGTATTAACTAACATGAATAAACAATGAGAAATACATTTATTACAATATTTATTAATCATTTAGTTAATATTTGTTTATCGTTATTTGTTAGTTAATAAAAAAATACAGTCGTTCGTTCATGTTAGTTAAGTAATGTTAACACAACTTTTGATTTTAATACTGACTTAATAAAGGTTGAAATTAACATTAACTAAGATTAATACATGTTCATTTGTAGTTCATGTTAACTCAAGTAGTTAACTAATGTTAACCAATGAACCTTACTGTAAAGCGGTACCGAGTTTTAATAATTTTGTTTTGGAATTTATATTATTTTCTGTCTTTTTTTTTTAATATTTATATATAGTTTTATTAATTTTAATTAATTATTAATTTATATATATATATACACAAAAAGTTATAAAAAAATGCTTCCAAAGTGTTAAATTTTATTGATTTTAATGTTCATTTTAACAACTCATGCAATTAATTGTTTGTGTGAAGAAAAAAAAAATAATTATTGATCAAAGGTAAATTTCTAAATAAAAAAAGTTGAGCTGTAAAGTCACACTTTTTTAAGTTTATATTATTGATGACAAGAATTATATAGTTAACTAAATCCATAAAAAAAGAAAAAAACTTAAAATTTAACAATTAAAATACTGAAAAAATAACATTTTCAGCTAGTTGCCAAGACAACATTCATTTTCTTATTTTCAGTTTTAAGTTTTACCAAGTTTTATTTTTTTTGTGTGTTATTTATATTATTTACATTTATATATATATATATATATATATATATATATATAATAATAAAAGAAACTTTTTTTAGTACATAAAGTTGGACTAAATGAAAAATGTTTTCTTGTCAAATAGCTGAAATATTATTATTTTTTTTTTCATATTTGTTTATTTCAGTTTATTTTATTTCAAGTAACAGCATTTTATTTTATTTAAGATTTTTAGTTTAGTTAACTATAATATCTCGGTTGCCAATGATTTAAGATTTGCATTGCAAAAAGCACTTCTGACATTCAGTCTGAATATTATAAGGGCAGAAATGTTTTCTTCTTGATGTTTTTGACTGCTGTATCATATTGGTATTGCTTTTTGGTAACCTTTTCTTCAATAATGCATAATTCTAGAGCAATACACCAGACTCAAACTCTAAATGGATGCATTACAGGAATAATTCACCCAAAAACACCCACTCACCCTCATGTTGTTCCACTGCAAGATTTCCCGTCAATTAGAAAATCTGTATGTGTCCTCTTACTTAATGGATTTTTATGGCACTCTCTTTGGAGTTTTTTGATCCAAAATGAGTTTGGAGCGGCATGAGGGAGAGGTGTGATTTTAAGGTGAACTATCCCTTTAAATGACTGAATCAGTGTTCTGTTGCTGATCTCAGATCAGTATGGAGATTCAGCCATTCAGATCCGCTGTTCTAGACTAAACCACAGTGCAATTAAGTCTTTGTAAAGATAGTTGGCGTATTGTTGTACATACATGCTGTTATGATGAATCACTTGGCTGCGAGCACATTATTTACTTTCCTTCTACATCTTAATGCGCTTATTCACAATGATTCATCAGTGCGCTAAAGACAAAAATAGTTTGTTTTTTTTGTTGTCATAATTTTGTGCTGCTTTTAAAATGTCTTTATGGCTAACATCATCAAGGCCAGCTACTTAAAAAATATACTTTAAGTTATACATATTTATTTATTTAAATTTTTAAGTTTCATAACTTTGTTGTGATTCTGACTTCACAGCTGACGTCAGCTTTAAAAATAAATTTAAAATATTTTTTTTATATATTTGTTTCATTTTTTAAGTTTGCCTTCTAATTTTATAATTAATTCAGCTGATGTCATAGCTATATATATTAAAATATATATTAAAATAAATATATTTTAATATTATTTTATTTTTGAAGTTTGAAACAACTTTATGATGTCATTTAGATTGGAAAAAAAAATAATTTTTGATTTTTAAAAATGATTTTATGGCTGACATCACCTGGGCTGAACATTACATCATTTTATCATTTAGTAAAATATGTTTTTTTTTTTTGCCTTTGACGCCAAATGCAACGCAGCCATTGAATGTTGATTCACACGAGCCTTGACATCAGAGAGACGTGATTTAAATCACTCATTACACACATGCTGAAGCACAAACGGGCATGAAGAAACTCATATGCATGCGTGCATGAGCGCAGACGCTGCAGTGCTGCCCGTCCTCTCAATAAAACCACGTGCATGATGGGAAGCCGGTAAACGGCGCCGCGTCTCGATGTTAAGCCGCCACTTACTGACCATCCACTTCACTGTTGATTTCCCAAAAAAAGAGCTTGTGAACTGTGTCTCTGATGTGAATGTCGCATGAGCGGGTGTTTTTATACTGAGGACGTTTCTAATTTCATTTTTAACCATTTTGATTGTTCTTAATGAGGATGATCGTGGATTACTGCAGCATTTGCTTCCTATTAAAACAACGATCAACACGCTGTTTCTTGTCTTATTAAAAGCTCAACAAGAGCTACTTTTTTTGACATTTATTGATTATTAAATGTGACCCTGGACCACAAAACCAATCTTAAGTATCACGGGTATATTTGTAGCAGTAGCCAAAAATACATTGCATGGGTCAAAATGATTGATTTTTTCTCTTTTTATACCAAAAATCTTTAGGATATTAAGTAAAGATTATGTTCCATGAAGATATTTTGTAAATTTACTACCATAAATATATCAAAACTTAATTTTTGACTAGCTAAAAACTTCATTTGGACAACTTTAAAGGTGATTTTCTCAATATTTTCTTTTTTTTGCACCCTCAGATTCCAGATTTTCAAAAAGTTGTATCTCAGCCAAATATTGTCCTGTCCTAACAAACCATACAATGGAAAGCTTATTTATGTATAAATCAAATTTAAAAGGACCCTTATGACTGTTTTTTTTGGTCCAGGGTCACAAATGTCCAAGTCATTATGGGGAAAATAGGATTGTTCTCAAAATAGCATCGTTTGAGTCTTGAAAAAAAGATTAAAAAAGTCAAGAAACGAACTAAATGTATGCTATAATTTAAGAATGAATATGAAAAACTTTTGGACATTTAAAAAAACAAACAAACTTTGAAGTGCTTTAAATTTCTAATAATACAGCAAACTGGATAATAAATATGAGCAATTACTAAAATAATAAATGCTTGCCCCTTGAATTTGCATTATTCATTAAAATATATATATGTATATATATTTATATAAACATATGAAAATGCTTTCAAAGTAAGAAAAGAGTAAGAAAAAAAGATTTTAATTCATTGTTTTTGTATGATTTTTTTTTTTGGAAAATGTAATTATTGTCATTACTGATCAGAGGAAATTTGGCAAAAAAAAAAAAAAAAAATGTCCTTTATGACTAGCAATCTAGCTTTATAGGAGAAAATACTTTTTCTTCATGTTTTACTGTTTTAGGTGAATGAACATCTGGTTATATCATTGATAACAGGAATTATACTTAACTAAAATCATTTAAAAAAAACACTTAAAATTTAACTGAATTAAAATATATTTAAAATTTAAAACTTATCTTCAACATTTATTTTCATTATTTTCCTATTTTCAGTTTAAGTTGTTAAAATACTAAAATTACTAAAATTGAAATAAAATGAAAATACATACACATTTAAATAAAACAAAAGAAAAAAAAAACTTTAAAATTAATTTAATAAAATTACATACACCCACAAAATGAAACTTAAACTTAAAAATGAAACTTATGTAAATTTAAAAACAAACAAAATGACTACAAATTTGAACTAAAATGAACAAAAACTAGACATTTTAAAAAGTGAATAAATGACAACAGAATTACTAAAACTTGTAAAAAGTGATGTTGACATAACTTAAAAATTGAGGAGACCCGTTGCCTTAAAATGATTAAGTAAATAATGATTTTTTTTTTAAAAATTAAGTTAAGTGAACTGTCAAGTTCACAACTTATTTTTTTTAAATTACGTACTTAATTTTAAGGCAACAGGTTTCCTCAATTTTAAGTTAAGTCAACTTATCACTTTTTACAGTGTACTTAAATTAAATGAAAAATGGCATGGTAACTTTTATGGTTATGGTTTCGATTTTAGTTAACTATAAGCAAAAGACTTGCACCGTAAAACATTTAAGTTTGACTTTAAGGCACGAGCGTTGAGAAAAGCAACTTGTTAAATGGATTTGAAGGCAAATGTGTTTCTAACACTCTTCAGAGAAATGAAGACACGGACACAGAGGATTATTGTTTTACAGTACAAAAACGAAAACAAAAACAAGATTTTATTAAAGAAGCATAAAAAATAAAACTCTTGATACATTTCTTATAACCGTCAAGTCAGCTCAAATTATACGTGTATACAATTGTTCCAGCTCACGGTTAAAAGGTCCATAAACTTTCAAATAAAATATATTTCAATTTTAAATTTCTTCAATAATTTTTTCTCATTTTGTTATAAATTGCCTATATGTTGTACACAGGAAACAGAAATATGGAAAATAAAGATAAATTTGCTGTAATAAAAGGGTCACATTATAATCTGGGATATTTATGTCAAGGTAAGCAAATAAATTGTAAAAATAAAATGTGTAAAAAAGTTCTTTTTTTTGCCTTTTCCTTTTTAGAAAAATTATTAGCTAATGCCTCACGGCTTCAAGACATGCAGAGAGTTTAACTTACAAATAATGATACGCGTTTTAAAAACTACATTAACCTTTTTTTCGTACGTTTGAAAACGAATCCCAATGATTGTATTCAGGATATTTACAATTAGGCCTGAAATTCGGTTATTGAAATCGCTTTTGGTTCTGCGTACAAAAGGAATTAAAGCGAAAGTAAAAGCCGAGCGAGTTTAGGGCACAAATGAATCGTGAGAAAACAGCGTCCGACGTCGTTTCCGATGCAAAAACCGCCTGAGATCGTCCTCGGCGAACCCTGTTCGAGAAATAAAAATAAAAAGAGAGAGAAACTAAACCGTTCGACTTCAGGCCGATTCTTCACTAGTCACATGACCTTCATCGCCGACGCCAAAACACGTCACGTACACGCACGCACAACCGAAAAAACTACTAGCTTCTTGTACCTTTCAACCACTACTTTTGAACGACGCCTGGCGACGAAAACAAGAAAACGAGCGGCTCAGATTCGACAGCTCTCTGTACAAACTGGAAGAGCGGAGAGAAATTACGTCACAATCTTCATTCCCGGCAGCGAGTCCCACCACCAAGGCACCGTCAGCTCTCCAATCCTGGCACGTTTTTTTTAAGAAAAGTCTAGAGAAAGAAAACGCCTCGTGCATCGCTAAAACGTACGGAAGCCCTGGTGATTTAGCTGCCACGCGGACTAGCATCCCGTTTATTAGGACGACCTGAAGTGTAGTGTGTAACCGGAAGCCCTTAAGAGTGTGAAAGCATGGCTTGTCGCGTAAAAACCGTTCGGCGGGGCTACCGATTCCTACGGGGGGAGCTAAGTGCGATCGTAAACGAAACGCGAGGGCCGGAAGACAGACTCAAACTCCAGCACATTCACGACTAAACATTCGAAACAATTCAGATACGTCATAACAGATAATAAAAACTCCTCGGTAAACACTAGCAACCCTGTTTCTGGAGTGCAGGAATGAACCGACACGTGAATGTTTTAAGGTAGTGTGGCGAACGAGAAAAATGCACGGTAATGATATTCATAACATGTACTATTCTAGCTATTTCAGATCCACTAGCACGTCGCGACTTGTAACGCGTATAAATATTAAGTGTTCGAGAATAAAACAGGAATATCTCTCACGTTTTGGTCTAAACGAGCGCAGCATTTAAAATAATTTAAAAAACGACTGCATCGGGACTGCAACACGAAAAAATGCGTTTAATAGTAAAAAGTGCAGCGTAGAAGTCGAAAAATCTGCGAGTAGAAAAAGTCGGAAGCATGAATGGAAAAAAACAAAAACCAACCCACTGAATATGAACGGCTAAAGATAAGACGCAGTACTTGAGTGGGTAATAAAGTCACCGTGTTGTTATTATTACTGTCAATAAACCAGAATAGTGTCATATCTAATAATTACTCAAGGCAGTCTTCGTTTAAGAGAAGATCCGGATGCACTGCGTGGCAGGAGTGTGGCAAACGGGGCACTCGGCATCCTGCGACTGGCAAATCTGCCCTGCGCAATCCATGCAGAAGAGGTTGTGCCCGCACGGGACGAGCGCCGCCGTCACCTCGCTCTCGCAGCACACGAAACAGTCCCGTGACACCATCCCGGCTAGGGCGCCCGCTTTGAGGCGTCCCAACATAGTTGACGCCATTCCAACGCCGCTTCCGCCGCCTTCGGAATCAGTTGGCGAGCCACCCGGGAGCGACGACGCCGAGCAGGACGAGTATCCGGTGCTGCTTCCTCCGCTGCTGCTACTGCCGCCGGAGAACGAGCCGCCGGCTCCGGTTTGGAGCCAGGAGAGCGTGCTTAGCGGGTCGCTTTGGGCCCGGCGGGCGAGCGGGTGATCCGGATCGGGCGAGAGGCGAGGGGTTACGGCTCCGCCGCTGAGGCCGCTGCTGTTGCGACGGACCGCCTGAGGCGGCTGCTGTTGCTTTGCGCCGTTCACAAACGGCGCCCAGATATTTGCAGCGCCGAATTCGAAACCTAAATCTTCCGTCGTCGCAGGCAAGTTCGGAGTCGAATCGCCTGCGAAGGAAAAGCTTCCGCCGGCGCTGCTAGTGCTGAACGGGCTCGTCGGGCTCCCGCCGCCGTCTCCCGCTCGTCGAGTCGCTGAGAATGACTCGGACGACATCTTTCGTGTCGCATGGTGCATTTGAGCCGGGGGCGGAGGCGCCGAGTGCGTCGCGCGCGACCAAAGCGCACCGCCCAAACCGAGCGACCCGAGACCTTCTAAACTCACATCGGTCCCGTTGCTGTGGAAGTCATTATCGCCTTGGAGGTCGACGAAGGCGCCGGTGCGCAACGTGATGTGAGTTTCGATCTCCTCGCGTGCCCGGTCAACGTTTTCCGGCATGCCGGTGACTTCAAACACGGGGTCTTTTTCGCGGCTCGGCGTTACGATGTAGGTGTGCGTCTGCTGCTGGATGCGTTTGATCGTGGCTCCTTTGGGTCCCACCACTAGCCCCACCACGCGGTAGGGAACGCGCACCTGGATGGTGGTTTGTCCAGGGAGGTTGGGAGGGCCGGGAAGCGAGCCGCCCGATCCGGGGCCGTTGGTGCCGGCTTTGCAACGCGAGGCGCGGATCATGGAGAAGTGCTCGGCCGCCGAGATGATCTCGCGTTTGGCCATTTCCACGTCCTCACGCCGGCCCGTCACGATGAAGACGGGATCTTCTCCTCTCACGGGGGTTTTGATGTAGGTGTTGGTTTTTGCACGCAAAGCTTTGATCTTGCAACCTGCAAAGGACAAGAGAAAAACATTAAAATTATGCATTCAAGTCAAACTGGCAAACACTGATGTATTGCAATACATAGATTCTTTCAATAGTACCATGCTTTAACTCTTTCCCCAACAAACACAGAGGGGGCGCTATTACACATCCCCTGAATGAGTCCAAAATAAGTCAAAAACACAAATGAGGAAGACACAGAAACTCATATGTATGTAGAGATCTCATATGTAAGCATATGCATATAAAAAAATAATGTGATCATTAACAATAAGCAACATATATAATAAAAAAAGTCTAATGTTACAGAGTGTAATGGTGATCCAGGAAGTGGTAAAGGCCTATGCAAGCTGATGGAAGCCATCTACTGGATTTTTGATAATATTTCAGAATATGCTACAGATGCAGAATTTGATAAAATGTGATTTGCTCAGCTTTTTGCCCAAAAAGTTGCCTTTTTTTGTGAAACCCATCTACATTCAAGAATTTATTAAAAAAAAAATTGTTTAAAAGTAGAGGGTCTGTTCTTTATGTTAATGAATTGCAAATATTCTGGGGGCCTGGCAACTTTTTTTGGCAACTGAAAAAAAAAAAAAAAAAACACTACTTAACTAGTTAACACTAGTTACAATAAAATTATTAATTGAGACAACATGGTGTATTACACTTTTTAAAATGTATTCGTCACACCACAGGAATGTTTAAATAAACTAGCAAGGGCAAAAAAGTTTAATTAATATCTAAAGGCCAATTATGCACATCATACCCGAATATAAAGACTACATTATATGTAACCCTGGACCTCAAAACCTTGATTAGCAAAGGTATATTTGTAGCAATAGCCAGAAAATATATTGTATGGGTCAAAATTATCGATTTTTCTTATGCCAAAAATCATTAGGATATTAAGTAAGAATCATGTTCCACGAAGATATTTTATAAACTTCCTACTTTAAATATATCAAAACCTAATTTTTGATTAGTAATATGCATTGCTAGAACTTCATTTGGACCAATTTAAAGGTGAATTTTGATTTTTTTGCACCCTCAGATTGCAACATTTTCAAATAGTTGTATCACAGACAAATATTGTCCTTTTCTAACAAACCATACATCAATAGAAAGCTTATTTATGCAGCTTTTTTATTTTTTATTTATTTTTTATTTTTTTAAATGTAGATAATGTATAAACCTCAATTTGTTTTGTGGTCCTGGGACACATATTATTAATAATTAGTTTTTCAGCATCTCAAGTGTTTACCCAAATAAATAAAGCCTTGTTTCTAATATCTGCATGTATACTTTTTTTTTTAAACTTTAATTTGCATTTTGCATTCAAATGAGCTAATTTTACCTGAAAGACAACATGGTATATGCATTTTTTTTAAATTAATTTGTCACCACAGGACCAATGAAAATGAACTAGTAAAGGCAAAAGGTTAATTAAAATAAATCAATAAATAAAAAGTAAAATGCAAATTATGACATATGTATATTTCATACTTGTATATAATAATTCCACTATATTATTAAGTCAACAATAGTGACTTTGAACAACATATGTTTAACTAAATAAATAAAGCCTTGTTTATAATATGTTTTACAATACAGTTTTAAATTAGTTGCTTTATTTACTTTTTTTTTATTATAAAACTTGGCTATCTGGCATGCTAGTTATGTAAGATGCTGTCAGGAAATTATTGAAAAACTAAAACAAATGCATAATTTTAACTGAGAGAAACTATATTTTAAAACTTATTCACCAAAACCATTTTAAAAAGTAGCAAAGATAAAAGGTTGAATAAAAGTGACAGACATATGTACATTTGTACATAATTATTAATATTGTAATTTAAAAAAAAGTAATAAAATTTAAGTAATTCAGAGACAACGTGATATCTCTAGTTTTTAAAATTCATTTGCTACCATTTAAATGAACTAGCAAAGATAAAAGCTTGAATAAAAATGTACAAGGACAAATGCAAATTTACAGATCATAATAATCATCACAATAATATACTGGAATGATTATATTCAAAATCAATAGTGATATACAGCTATAAATTTGCCATAATTTACTTTATCATAATGCTTAAATTGTTCCAGTAGTAGTGTGCTGTATGAATTATGAAGATGAAATGACAGACTACATGCTTTTAAAATGCTAAAAGATTTATTTTAAACACATTTATAAATCATATTTATATTACTAATCGTTTCAGTATCAGGTACACCTCTTTGTCTATAAGAAACCATAAAGTGGATAACCATGTTACATTATATTTAGGGCTGTTAAATGATTAATCGCATCCAAAATAAAAGTTTGTTTACATAATGTATGCGTGTGTAATTTGATATGTATTGTTATTTATAAATACATACACATGCATGGATATACTTAAAAAAAAATAAAATGTACATTTTAAAAACTAGCAAAGGCAAAAGGTTGAATACTTGAAACATTATTATAAATGATAATTACATTTAATAATACTGACACTTTCTTTGACTATTCTATAAGCATTTTACCAGGTCATATAAATCCTACAGGTTTCCAATTTTAAATGCTTCATAATTTACTCGTACGCTGATAATAAAGTGCAGAATAGAGATTGAAATCATTGGCGTTGATTTTTTTATTATTCATTTATCAGCTGTTGTCACCGTCAGCATGTGGCGGGACAGAGGCGCACTGTTCCTTTAAATCCGCATGGCTTACTTCTCTCAGCCAATGGCGGGCGAGCTCTGTGACGTCATCGCGGGAGGCTGAACGCATGGCGTTTCAAACAAAGAGAACAATGCCGCGCCGAGACAAACCTCGCGCCGCTCACAGAAATCGCGTTTGTTTCATATAAATCAAAGCATCTGAGATTATTCCTCACTTGCGTTTCACAAATAAGCGCAGTCGGAGCTGAAATGCGGCGCGCAGGGCCGTAGTGTGCGTCCCCGGCCCTCTATACTTGCATAACTCATATCCTCACATGACCCCTGCGCATTCATATAACGCTCCGGATCCTGAACGAAACTTAATCAGAGATCGATAATCAGCAGACAGTGAGATGGGCGGGAGGGCCCGTGAAGCCGCAGCGGTCGATACGAGTCTCTATTGTCTGGTTTAGAGCGCGAGACATGAGCAAACCCCCTCCCAAACCCCTCCTCCACCTCCACAGCCACAACATCCATCCACCCCATGACACGCCACTGATGTTTACGAAGGACAAAAATCCGCCAAAACGACAAAAAAGTACGAAAACACCCATGCATGCGTGCAAAAACAACAACAGATGCGTAACGAATATGCAAGTGCCGGCTCACTTCTGCTCGTAATGTCAACTTATTGTTCTGATGCGCTGCATCGCTTTGTTTATGATGTCTAGGAACAGAACGGGGCTGCATATTCAAATAACAGCTTTTGCATCCAATCCCAGACCACTAAAGTGATGATTTTCATATTGTTCAAATGCAATTCACTATTAATGACAAAGAATTCAGGTAAACAATCTCAGACATGTGTCACATGACTGATCTCAGTAAGGTTATGCTGATTTATTGTTCAACTGCGTTCATTGCTGTTCATATTTTGGAACAGAATTTCATATTTTCCACGTAAATAACTATGTGCCATGATTTCCTAATGTTCAAATGCGTTGCATTAACTACTTATGTATCTTGAAACAGAATATTATAACATTTTTATACATTTGCATGCAAATAACTACCTTTAATGCTTTCATATTGTTCAAATGCATTGCATTTGTTTATCTTTTGTAACAATTTCATATTTTGCACACAAATAACTAGCAGTGGTTTCCTATTGTTCAAATGCATTGCATTAATGTATCATGAAACAAAGAATATAATAACATTTTCATAAATTTGCACGCAAATTACTACCTTTAATGCTTTCATATTGTTCAAATGCATTGCATTTGTTTATCTTTTGTAACAGTTTCATATTTTGCAAACAAATAACTACTTGCAATGACTTCCTATTGTTCAAGTGCATTGCATTTGTTGTTTACCATCTGTTGGGACATAAATATCATCAAAATACTCATATTTTGCCCACAAATACAACTTGCAATGATTTCCTATTGTTCAAATGCATTGCATTTATGTAGCTTAAAACAAAGAATATTATTTCATATTTCTATTTTGCACACAAATAACTACATTTAATGCTTTCATATTGTTCAAATGCATTGCATTTGTTTATCTTTTGGAACATAATTTCATATTTCGCACACAAATACGAATGGGTATGATTTCCTATTGTTCAAGTGCATTGCATTTGTTGTTTACCATCTGTTTGAGCATACAGAATACTAAAATACTCGTATATAACTACTTGCAATGGTTTCCTATTGTTTAAGTGCATTGCATTTGTTGTCTATCATCTCTTGAGACATAAATCATATAAAAATACTAATATTTTGAAGGTGAACAACTACTTATTGTGCTACTGCATAGCATTTATTGTTTTTCATCTCTCGCATCACAAAGAATCGTAACCAAAGGCATGTTTTACTGTTGTTATGATCGTTTTAGTAAATATTACCTTGTCTACCGACGATCTCGGCCACATGCTCTGACGTGGGCACCGGCACGCACTCGGTCATGTTGACGCTCCTCTTGCGGAGCACCGAGCTTTGTTCCCCGAGGATGGAGGAGTGCGGGCCGGCCATGTGGTATCCGCCGCCGCCTCCCGAGCCGTAGTACTCCGGAGAGGGCGAGCAGGAGCTGGGCGATTCCCGGGAGCCGTTTGTGTGCTCGAGCATCTGCAGGTCGACGTAACCGCCTCCCCCGTTACAGTTCTCACCGGCCGAGGTCCCGTCCAGACAGTCGACCTTCTCCATCGTAATGAGTGACAGCTGATCCAGGGCGAAGCGCAGCGCCTCCTGATGGTCCTCGTCCCGGGACTCCTGCTCGGTCTCCCGGGCGACCCCGCCGGATTGTCCGGTGCTGCTCACTACCATCTCGTGATCCATGATGTCAGGGTGAAACAACGGGCTAGGCATAGTAGTCTCCGCGTGTGCATCAGACAACGAACCAGGCGCGCTTTCTAGAAGGAAAAAACACATTTAAAACTATTGCACGCCTTGAGAAGTGATACAAAGTAACGAAGCGACACAAAGCAACAAAGTAACACTAAAGCGCGCTAAAGCGGGTGTGCTTGTTATTTTGTATCGCTCCATGTCTTGCGCCCCTTTTGTCTTTATTGTCTCTGCTGCTCTTTAGCTCCGCGTTTTAGTCTCAAAACGCGGTTATATTTCATGACAAGCGGCCGTTATTGAGCTAAGTTCACGGCAGGATTGTGACGCGTCTGTCCGCGACCATAAATCGGCATAACTGTGAGTTTAAACGGAGATGTCCGAGTTGAAAGTGAAGTGTTGTTAGCCGCGCCGCTAACCGGAGATGATCAGTCACATTGTCGCCTTTGTTTGTGGATCTCAGCCGCGCACCACGCGGACAATCCCGGGCATTACGGAAACCGGCGAACGCGAAACTAGCACGAACATGCGTTAAATACAGTGCTAAAACCTCACCTTATGTGCTCCCGTGCCGCTCGCTGCTCGTATCTGGTGTTTTGTGGAGGATGAGGGAGATGGTGATGATGGCTAACCGCTAGCGGAGCTGCTAATTGTTGGGGGGCGTTGGAGAAAAAGGCTCGTTTTAAAAGCATTCGCGGTCAAAATCAAACCCCAGCGCGCGTTCGAATCGCGCGTCCCGCCTCGGCACCGCTCACTCGCGCGGTCTGCTCATTGTTTGTCCTGGCCGTTTTCACGCGTGGAACGCTTGAGAGGAATAGTGCGCTTTCTCCCGTTCCTCCGGTCCGCCGTCTTTGTCTGTCTGTGTGTGCAGACGCACGCCACGCGCGCTAGCGCTCTCTCTCTCTCCCGACAGTCTCGCTCGCACGGCGCTGACGTCACCCGGCGCACAACAATGGGTTCAAAGGCCACGCGTTGCGCTTCTGGAGCGATTATTTCTTTAGAAATAAACAAATATTACCAAAACATACACTACCAGTCAAACGTTTTAGGACAGTACGATTTTTAAGATTTTTGATGTCTCTTCTGCTCACCAAGCATACATTCATGTGATCCAAAACACAGAAAAAGCAGTAATATTGTGAAATAATTTTACTGTTTATGAATATTAATGTTTAAAAATGTAATTTATCCCTGCAGTTTCAAAGCTGAATTTTTTAGCATCATTACTCCAGTCACATGATCCTTCAGAAATCATTTTAATATGCTGATTTGCTGCTTCAGCAACATTTCTTATTATTTTTGTTGAAAACTGTTGAGTAGAATTTTTTCAGGTTTCTTTGATGAATAGAAAGTTCAGAAGAACAGCATTTATCTGAAATAGAAATCATCACTTTTGATCAATTTAAAGCATCCTTGCTAAAAGTATTAATTTTAAATTACTGACTCCAAGCTTTTGATTTGTATAGTGTATAATGGTACAAAGCTTTTTTATTTCAGATAAATGCTGATCTTTGGATCTTTCTAAAAAAAAGACATTTCTGAAAAAAAAAAATACTGTTTTAAATATTGATAATAATAATGCTAAAAATGTTTCTGGGCAGCAAATCAACATATTAGAATGATTTCTGAAGGATCATGTGACTATGAAGACTGGAGTAATGATGCTGAAAATTCAGCTTTGATCACGGAAATAAATTACATTTTACAATATGTTCAAATGGAAAGCAGTTATTTTAAATAGTAAAACTTTTTTACAATATTACTGCTTTTGCTGTATTTTGGATTAAATAAATGCAGTGAGCAGAAGAGAATTCTTTAAAAAACATTACAAATCTTACTGTTCAAAAACTTTTGACTGGTAGTGTATGTCCGTTATGAACAGCCTACATACACTGAATCTATATTATAATATATTCTACTGATTCAGTTTCATAAATAGATTTTATACATACATGTACACATAACTGTTATTTCAATATTCCATAAATATCTTATAAAATTTTTTTCACAATAATATGGAAAAGCGTATGTATACAATTAAACATTTAATTGGCGAGAACCGTGTTTGTTTTCTGTGAAATAATATAAAATACAAAATAGTATAAAATACTATTTTACTATTAATACATTTTAAATTTAAATAAAAAATATAATGTAATATATGAATATAATATAAAAAATAACATGATTTCAAAATTCCATATTTTGTTATAAACACAACTATATATTATATATATATATATATATATATATATACACACATATACAGATAAAGAGTTTATTTGCTAAAACATAACTTTGTTTTTGTTTTTTTTAAAAAAAAATCATGTTTTTTATGTTATCATGCTTTTATTGTGTTAGTTGGCTGTATATTTTAGTTATTTTTACTTTATATCCAAATAACCCAACTGCAGTTTGATTGAGATTAATTGGAATAATAAACTATAAACATGCTTAATAGTAACAATATATTTATATAAATTAAATACATTTTAAATATTAATATGGAAAAACATATAAAATGAAACATTTAACTGAATCAAAAATCTGTTTTCTGTAAAATATGATGAGGGACTTGCATTAAAAGAAAACATGAATACGTTTACGTGTTGAAAGACTTTTATTTTTCATGATTACAAAATTATGTCTCCTTCAGCTACAAGGTTTGTATCCTCAAAAAGTGAAGTTTTCTTGCAAATAAAGGGCAAAATACAAAAACACCTCTCCTGCATATTTCAAATATGACTATCCAATGCAATCATTTTTTAAAGAAAAAACATCAGGGTATGAGTAAATCTATAGAATTGAATCACGGGTGTGTGAAGAATTAGTGTGAATGAAAAACAAGCCACCTACTGACCAAACACTGGATAAACAGATGCATCATGCACATTTCCATACTGTAACCGTCACAGATTTCAGTCTATAATCATAATAAACCATACTGCATCAGTGAATAATGTCAAATGTACCAACTTCATACAGCAACACAAACAGCCTGATCCAATATGACGTCATTTGAAAAATAACTCCAAAAATATTGTAAAACTGTCCATTTCTTTTAATATCAGCTATGCATTGACAGATTCATGAATACAAAAACCTAAAAGCACCACTGTAAGAGCTTATGTCATGTCTAGCACTGTAACAAAAGCTATAATATAAAGAAACCAGGAAGAACTGAGCACCATATTTGTACCAGCCATCACAAACCAGTATGTACTACTAGTGCATTATTATCAGTCATAAAAACATGGCATTTTGTTTATATAAAAAACTAATTTGTGTAAAAATGATATTTTAGACTTTCATGATTTGAAATTAGCTTACGACGCCCGAATTACAAAGCAAAATCTGGGCATCTGTCAGCACTGAAACTCACTCAAACTAACTGTGTTATGCTGGAAACCCAAACCTGATGAAGCCCAACCCCAAATATTAAACTCACACTGTACAAAAATATAGCAAATCCACCTCAAACAAGATAAAGTTAGAAAAAAAGTGAATTTGGTTTTATAAAACTGCTTGAAATGTTACGGGTAAAACAAACATTCACAGTTGAGTTGGAGAAAGAAGGCAGGAGAGCGGGGCTGGTTTCTGCATAGGGATCAGCTCAAGTCTCAGTCTGAGAGCGTCTTTGGGTTCGGGAGGAAAAATACTGTCGTCCAGATTATTCTCATCGTCACCGCTTTCCCTGCAGACACAGAGATAAACAGCATTAGAATCAAACCCAAACTAGATCTTCTTCAAAGTGATTCATACTGGAATAGATCTAAACCTGACCTTGAAATTTTGATTTAATGCACTGGTTTTCTAAAATACTCCATGAGAGGGTAATCCTTAAAAATTATACATTCTGAAAATTAATTAAAGAGGAAAACACATACATATACATATATATATATATTTATTTATATTTATATTATTATTATTATTTTATTTATATAAAATAAATATGGTTATTATTATTAATACATTTAATATTTAAATAAAACATACATTTGTTCAGAAATGTATGGTTTAAAAATTCCATAAATATATTTTGTGATAAACACATTTAAAGGAGAAGTCCACTTCCAAAACAATGATTCACATATAATGTATTCACCCCTTTGTCATCCAAGATGTTCATGTCTTTCTTTCTTCAGTTGTGAAGAAATTATGTTTTTTGAGGAAAACATTTCAGCATTTTTCTCCATATAATGGACTGATATGGTGCCCCAATTTTGAACTTCCAAAATAGTTTAAATGCAGCTTCAAACGATCCCAAACGCGGTTGTAAACAATCCCAGCTGAGGAAGAAGGGTCTTATCTAGTGAAACGATTGGTTATTTTCATTAAAATAATACAATTTAAATACGTTTTAATGTCAAACGCTCGTCTTGTCTTTCTCTCCCTGAACTCTGTGTATTCTGGCTCAAGACAGTTAGTGTATGTCGAAAAACTCTGATCATATTTTCTCCCTCAACTTCAAAAATCATTTCAAAATCATCCTACATCGCTGAAGAAGTACTGACACAATCGTTGCAAAGTGAACATGCAAAGAAGATCAAACACCCTTAACAAAAAAGGTAAAACAGTGATATAGGACAATTTTGACGTTGAGGGAGAACATGAGATGGGAGTTTTTCCACATACACTAACTGTCATGAACCAAATCAAAAACAGTCCAAGCACAGTAAGACAAGACGAACGTTTGACATTAAAAAGTATATAAATTGCAGTATTTTTATGAAAATAACCTATCGTTTCGCTAGAGAACACCCTTCTTCCTCGGCTGGGATCGTTTCCAACCACATCTGGGATTGTTTGAAGCCACATTTAAACTACATTTTGGAAGTTCAAACTGAAATGTTTTCCTCAAAAACAATTTCTTTACGACTGAAGCAAGAAAGACATGAACATCTTGGATGACAAGGACGCGAGTACATTATTTGTAAATTGTTGTTCTGGAAGTGGACTTCTCCTTTAACTACTAAATACACATATTAAAAAATTAAATACAACTATTAAATACATTTAACAAATATTTACAATGGAAGATGAACAGCTAAATCAGGGGTCACCAAACTTGTTCCTGGAGGGCCGGTGTCCTGCAGAGTTTACCTCCAACTTTCCTCAACACACCTGCCTGGAACTTTCAACTATACCTAGTAAGACCTTGATTAGCTGGTTCAGGTGTGTTTGATTAGGATTAGCTAAACTCTGCAGGGACCTCTGAGGACCAGATCTGGTGAACCCTTAGCTATACAATCTAACTCAAACTAGATCTTCTTCAAAGGGTTTCATCCATGCTGAATCTTTCACTACATCAAATACAGATCTGATCTTGGCCTTGAAATTTTGGTTTAATGCAGCTGCACTGGTTCTCTAAAATACTCGATGTGAGGGTAATCTTTAAAACTATATACATTTTGAAAATTAATTAAAAAAATAAAAATATAAAAAAATATATATAGTAATTTTAAATAAATACAAATAAATTAAATAAATAAAAACAAATAAATTTTTCCCATATCCATAAATTCGAAAAAAATTAAAAATATGCTTCTTTTGTTCCATGGATAATTGCAAAGTAGATTTTTCCTAAAGTTTATACACCTAATAATTTTAATTTTAAAAAGCACATTTCTATAAAACCATGAAAAACTGAGCACCATATTTGTACAACCTATCACAAACAAATATGTGACCAGTCATAAGGGTCAATTTTCTGAAATTGAGATTTATACTTTATTCATTTTTAATATATACTTTTTTAATACATTTTTTAATACTTTTATATCAATAAATAAGCTTTCGATTAATGATTGGTTTGTTAGGATAGGACAATATTTGGCCGAGATACAACTATTTGAAAATCTGGAATCTGAGAGTGCAAAAAAATCTAAATATTGAGAAAATCACCTTGAAAGTTGTTCAAATGAAGTTCATAGCAATGCATATTACTAATCAAAAATTAAGTTTTGATATATTTACAGTAGGAAATTTACAAAATATCTTCTTAGAACATGATCTTTGCTTAATATTCTAATGATTTTTGGCATAAAAGAAAAATTGATCATTTTGACCCATAGAGTGTATTGTTGGCTATTGCTACAAATAAACCCGTGCTACTTAGGACTGGTTTTGTGGTCCAGGGTCACATATGTACTACTTGGACATTATTTCAAAGATATTAGTCATAAAAACATGGCATTTCGTATGTACAAATAACTTACTGTACACCTAAATTAAAAATACGCTTAGATTTTTCCTGGCATTTTACATACTTTGAGGCATAATAGACATTGTAAAACTATTATAATCGATCTTTAAAAACACTTATTTTTAATGCAAAAACATCATCCTCAGGTAAAGTCTCCCCTAAATGAAGAATCCTCTATTAGTCTGATTTCTCTTACAGCTATACAGACTCCATTTCCTCGTCGTTGGACTCTTCCTTCAGAGATTTCGCCTCAGTGGCGGCTTCCTCTATGTGCGCGAGCATGTCTGCCATGAGCGCTTCCTCCAGCCTCTTCCTCACGTTGTACACCAGGTCTTCCTGCTTCCTGTAGACGCAGCACAGCGATGCAGTGCATTTCAATAGAGCATTCAAATATCTGTCATGTTCATTAAACACCATCTGAGATAACTATTCATTATTTTACAGTAACATACTGGAGCTCAAAACATCTCCTTACCCAGTCCAACAAGAGCATTTAATAAAACTAAACCACAGAAACAACTCTTGAGGTCAGAGCAGTGTTATTTTAATATTATTGATGTACTATTGCTATTAATGTTATATATATATATATATATATATATATATATATATAATATTAATATTTTTTGCTTTAGTTATTTTAAATACTTCAAATTACACAAAACTTTGTTGTGTTTTCTTTTTGTCCACATAGTTTTTATCAATTTTTATTTAGTTGTAGTTTAGTTTTCTAATTAAACTAAACCTTTTTTTTTGTCTATATCATTTTTAATTTTTATTTTTAAGTTATTTTAGTACTCCTAATTAAACTTTTTTTTTGTCTATATAGTTTTTACATTTATTCATGTAGTTTAGTTTTAGTTGTTTTGGTACTTCAAGTTAAACCAAACAAAAATTAGGAATGTTGCTAAATTAAAATAAACTAAAATAAAACAAATAAAAATTATTTGATAAAACAAACATTATTTTATTAAACTAACTTAAATGTTAACTTAAAAAAACTTAAAATTTTATATCAGTTAACATTTTTATTTAAAAAATAATAACCCTAGGTTAAAAGCAACACACAAAGAAACAACACACATCAAAATTAGTTCATTTCTAAACAGCAGAAGAATTAAAATGTGTTTTTTTGAATCATAGACTGTTACTGAATGATGGGGAAGTTATAAACTACACTGGAAGTGACATTAAACTCACTGAAAAGTGCTGTTTCTCATATGATGGTGTTTATACAAATGTTTAAAAACTGCCTGTTTTACTGTACAGATCAGACAATCATGTACAACTAAATTTGAAAGAATATTGTCTAAGTGAACCTCAGGAAGATAAAATCATACTATGTCAAAGAATGCCCACTTTTCTGCATAGTTCAACTCCAAAACACCTGCTTGGGAGTTTCTAGTGATCTTGCAGATCTTGATTAGCTGGTTCAGGCATGTTTAATTAGGTTTAGAGTTAAACTCTGCTGAACTGGACGGCTCTGCTTTACTACAAACGCTGTGGAGCGTCTGGTTGTACCTGATGTCTTCATCTGTCACCATGAAGGCTTTGCACAGAGGCTGTGTGGTGTTGAGCCAGACTCCAGGGTTTTTCTCCACCGCGGCCGACAGCTGACCCGTGATGGGAGCCGAGCTGGTGTGCAGGGCGCTCGCTAAAGCCGAAAGCAGCGTCTTATCTGAGTAACCCGGACCGACACCTGCCATTTACAAACACAATACTGTATTATTCAGTGCATTTCTAACACCACAGTACGTTTGCTTCCGCAATACGCTCATTCAGTTTGTATGAAAACTGCTTTTCCATGTTCACCTTGCAATCCTTTGGGAAGATCCATGGTCTTCACCAGCTCCTCTGCGATATCATAAGCATTGAGTCCACTCAGCTTTTTCTCCCAGAACAGCTGTGAAACACATGCGAAATCCAGTCAACGTGGTATAACACGGACTCTTTGACTGGATCAATGTTTTATGGTTCTTTTTGATCTTTTTGGAGCTTGATGATGAGCTGCGGTCATTATTAGTGGTCAACCTTTATTTTCATAGTTAGGTGTCAGTAAAATGTTTTGTTTGTTTGTTTTTTACATATTGAATACGCTACCAGTTCAAACGTTTTTAAACCTTAAGATTTTTTCTTCTGCTCACCAAACCTGCATTTATTTGATTTGAAGTACAGCAAAAACAGTAAAATTGTGACATATTTTTACTATTTACAATAACTGTTTTATATTTGAATATGTTTTGAAGTGCAATTTATTCCTGTGATTTCAAAGCTGAATTTTCAACATCATTACTCCAGTCTCATGATCCTTCAGAAATCATTCTAATATTCTGATTTAATGCTCAAAAAACATGTATTATTATTATGTTGGAAACAGGTGAGTAGAATTTTTTCAGGTTTCTTTGATGAATAGAAATTTTAGAAGAACAGCATTTGCCTGAAATAGAAATCTTTTGTAACATTATAAATGTCTTTAACATCACTTTCATCAACCTTAAAGGATCCCTGCTAAATAAAAAGAATTTCTATTATCCCCCCCCCCAAAAAAAAACCAAACAAATAAAGGTTACTTTAACTCTCTATCTTACAATTGTTTTTTTCACAAATATGAGAAAAAAAATTCTGAGTTTATATCTGGTAATTCTTAGTTGTTTGTTTGTTTTCAAACCACAAAAAAGTCAGAATTGTAAGATTAAAAGTTGCAATTACATTTTTTTTTTATCCCATGGCAGAAATGGGCTTCCATAGTAAACACATTTAAAATGTTTTTAAAAAATTATATTTCAAATAAATGCTATTCTTTTTTTTAACTTTCTTTTTATCTGTGAATTCTAAAAAAATAAAATGTATCACCATTTCCACAAAAAAATACTGGGCAGCACAACTGTTTTCAACACTGATAATAATCAGAAATGTTTTTTGAGCAGTAAATCAGCATATTAGAATGATTTCTGAAGGATCGTGTGACACTGAAGACTGGAGTAATGATGCTGAAAATTCAGATTTGATCACAGAAATAAATTACATTTTAAAAGATATTCACATAGAAAACAGCTATTTTAAATTGTAATAATATTTCACAATTTCACTGTTTTTACAGTATTTTTGATCAAATAAATGCAGATTTGATAGGCAGAAGAGGCTTTCTTCAAAAAAAATTCAAAAAATCTTACCAACCCCAAACATTTGAATATGTGTTTTTTTTGTAAACAGCTGCACAGATGTGATGTTTACCTGTCTTGGCTGGTCAACAGCTTTCTGAGGGTCCGTCTTGACCTTGTTGCTGGGGTGATTTGTAACCTTGGTGACGGGCTGTTTGAAGATGGACGCTGTCTGTCGAACCGGCAGTGACGTGTTCAGATCAGGTTTACCCTGAAAACAGACATCCAGACAAAAACATTACATTAGCACAACACAGAAAGCAAAAACTGCAGCGTACATCATGCATTCAGTCAGATGCGTTCACCTTGCTTTGACTGTGATCGTAGCGAATCCGCTGCCTGTTCTTATTCAGTTTGCTCATAAGCATCTTCCCCGTGCGGAAATCGAAGGAGCTGAGATCCATGGAGTTTCCCAGATATCGGGCCAGCTGAGGTTTACTCCGAAACTTCTTCCCTGTTGGACTAAGAGGGAAAAGAAAGATCAAGAAATATTCCTTACTGTCCAGAATGACAGCTGCACTTCGGATCCATGTTTTACAAATAATCCTGCAGTTAAAAAGAAAGATAGATATGCATTCACGCAAATCACCACTGAAAAAGCCATTTTGCATGTTACAAATATATTCAAACAGAATTATGCAAAATTAAAATTACACATGCATGGAAAATTTTTGAGAAACGCATTACAATGAATACAAATACACTAGAAAAACCCCTAAACTGTATTGGCACCATAGTAAAATGACAGTGTCAGACAGTAATACCGTGGTGCAAATGATAACTGGCATTTATATAAAAGCTACACTGCATAAACTGAATATTTAAACTCATCCGGCTATTCTTCTTATAAATAAGCGATTATAAATCATAAATTCTTCATTGATTAAACTTTTGCAGCCCCTGCATCACTTACCACAGTGTTGTCCGATTAAATAAACATCTTTTTTTTTATCATCAATACAGTGCAGACTCGAATATAAACGACAGCCGGACTACAAGGAAATACTTATTTAACTTAAACTAGCACAAATCCATAGCTAAACTAAATCAACACTAAGAAACAAAACAAAAACAATGAGTTAGCATGGTTGCTAGCGCAGATTAGCGCTCAATGCTAACTTGCACGAGACGCCAAGACACGATTAGTTTAACTTACGCACGACAAACAACAATAACCTGCAACAATAACGTACTATAGTCCTCAGTTAGCCAATTGAAGTCGGTTTAGTGATAGTTAACTAATAGATAAAGGCAGTTTTTTGTCTCGGCTGGCTGGTCTCTGGCTAATCCCGCTGCAGTACCTAAAATAATAGACATCACTTTTCCCCGCGGACAAGCCCGACTTTCTGGTCACTTCTTCCCTTTTCCAACCATTTGGGAGAGCCGAGCACTCCCACCTTTTCCTCTCCATGTTTCTCCCGGAGTCTCTCTGGAGGAAAGGCTGCGAATGTTTAGGGTTAAAGGCGGCCGGGCGCTGCTCTCTATCCGCTCACCTCGCGACCTTCTGACTCATGACTCTCTGTGAACCGAGAGTCGACTCGCAGTTCATTCATCTGCGGAGTAGTAAATACGTCAAAAATCATCATTTTACAAAATAAAAGTGCCGAAAACATATTTGCTGTAATTCTCGGGAAGTTTGCAGCGATTTCAGAGTCGATTTATTGTTTAAGAAGGAGAGCGATGGCTGGTGAGTCACAGAATCGGATCTTACAGTTCGGTCGGAAACGATTCACTGTATCAAGAAAGCTATTCATATCAAATCTTTCAAAGTTCAGTAATGCAATTTAATGAAACATCTGACGTTATATATACTAACCAACCTAAATCAAACAAACTATAAATAATAATAATAAAAAAAAACATTCCTTGAAATAAAATCAACATTAAATGCAATAAAATAAAATATAAAAAATAAAAATAAAGGTTATTTTATTTCAGCTAGTTACCAATGCAATATTTCTCATTTTCATTTAAAGTATGAAATTAACTTAAAAAATAAAATAAAATCATAATAAAAAGAAATTATATGGAAAAAAAAACAAAATTAAATGGAAAATACTACTAATTAAAATTTTACAAAAAACATTATTGCATATCAATGATAGTAAAATAACACTGGTGTATTGGAAGATTTGAAGCCTGATTCAAAAACTTGTACACATTAATCCAAGATCTTAACTGAAAATAAAAAATATATATAGAAAGCAGATGAATTTAAAACTACATTAATAATAGTAAACTTCTGCTTATGCACAACTGGTGGTCATGAAGCATAACAAACACCTCAAACTCTTTTTTGTTTTTTTTATTTATTTATTAACAAGCATCACCAGTAACCCGCAGTTGAGCGGATGACAGAGATCACAAAAGAATTAAAAAGCTGAGTTCAGGTCCACGATGATGTTCTCAATGACAGAATTACAGTGTATTTATTCCAGGAAGATTCAGTGGAAACAAATGATGAAGCTTTGTAATCATTTGATTTTGATCATGGCTTTACTGTTTTCATGAGTATAATCCACACTGAAAAATAATCATGAGGGAAAAATGAACTGAATGCTCCAAAAAATAAATATCACATTGTTCCTTAGCAGTGATGAACAAAAGGAGGGTGATTCACTAGTCCGTTTCACACGGTGGATTGATGTCTTCATCTCCAACAGTGACAAATGTCTCCATCTTCAATCCATCTGAAGCAAAACAACCTACAGGAACATACAGAATCAGAATAAAACGCCACAAATACACACAGCAGCAATCAATTTAAAACTTTCACTGTCCAATTTTTTGAAGGAAAAAAAAAAAAAAACATTTTCCTATCATACAGTGGTGTATATGCAAATAGACGCTATGCAAAAGTCATTGTTCTTGAAGTCCAGACAGGTTAATGAAGAGATAAACATGACTAACCTTCATCTACTCATCCTTCTTGAACTTTCCATTAATGTAGGGAACATAGTCCAAGATGACCCTCCAGTCTGTGAAGTGAACGAGAGCAACACCTCCAACTCCACCCCAGACCGCCAGTGTGGGAACCCTGGACAACATGAGACTCATGAGCAAACCATGAAGAAGCTGTATCATTATTGATACACAGAGGTCTCTAAATGATCAAAACTTTTCTGTTAATCCTGTTGCACAAAATCTACTACATTCCTTCTGTTGTCTGATTGATTTTTTTTTTTTTAGCCAGGCAACGGTCTGTTAGTGTAATCGTACAAATGTCCACCTTCACACTTTTTGCTGTCAAATCTTTATTTTGATCAAGTAAACTTAAGAATAACTGTAGTCCTATTTCCAGATGAACCAGCTTGACTTTTTTTTTTTTAAGTCTCAAATTTGATCATCAGGATCTTTTGAGGAATGTTTCTTTCTAGAAGCTTTACGTTCACTGTTCCTCAGGGGAGGAATGACCTTCCCAAGCCTCCAAAACATCTCACGTCTTTTGAGGAACGTTTATTTGTTCATCTCTCAGTCATCATTGGATTGCATTATATGTTTGGATCATTTTAATCTCATTTTACTAAAACATGTTATTGGAAATATAGAGTAGCCACTGATATTTACATCCTTTTATGTCAGTATCTGCTCTGCTGTTATAAGGATCTCATTGATTTACATTACAATCATCAGAATTTTGTCATGAAAATATCAGTATCTGCACCAAATGGAATATTTTTGCTCAGTTTGAGCTCTTTTTCACCATATCCTCACTCAGACCATATGAGTCATAAAAAAAAAGCTATTTAAGATAGGTTTAATTTCAAAAATACAAGATTTTCTGACTTTTATATCATATGTCAGGCTTTAGAGGGTAAAATACACACGGTTATTGTAATACTATTAAGAAATCAACAAGGTTATCAAAATAGAATTCAACAGCAATGCTTGCATGTGGTCTTTTATACATTTCTCCTAAACTCCCAAACTACAAATCTTGACCATTTTGTTGAAAAAACACATGAAGGTTAAGGCAAAAATACAGTAACAGATTAAGGGACTATCAATAAAGCTACTATAAATAATCATAGAAACCAGAACATCAAGCTTTTTCAAGACAAAGGGAGTTTTTCCCCCTTTGTTTCGAAAAAACTTTATGTTCTGGTTTATATTTTACAATATTATTATATTATTCTAAAGGTCAGACAGTCTGTAAAATAAACCTAACGATCATCTTGATTTTTTTGTGTCTTATTGAACAGTGTAAGAAGTAGTTTGCCACAAGTGAACTGTTTTTTATCGTTTGTATTGATGACTATTGTGTACAACAGCAGTCTGAACATTGATAAGAAAACACAAACAGCTGTCACATTCATAAACACTAACTAGACCATTAAATAGCTAATATACGAACTATAAAATGAAATAAACTGTGGAAAAAACACAAGAGTAAAGTTGATCAATGAGTTATCGTGACCTGATCTCATTAGCTTTAGCAGGCTACAGTCAGGTCGCCACAAGGACAACACTATTAATAAAAAACAACGCGTAAAATTAATAAAACGACAGGGTCCTCCTGCTGTACGACGTTTTACCATGTTCTTACCATGTTTTCGCGATAGACACGTATTTCTGTCCGATTATTTTGCCCAACATGTTTAGACGTGGGTGAGAAGCAGGACGGCTACAGCAAACGCAAAGAACTCTGCGGATGAAGCGTCATCAGCTGCGCGACACGCGCGGAAGTTCGTTATTGAGGGGCCGTTACAGAATAAGAGTCTCTAAGATATATAGTATTTGTTTTTATATTATTTTATTTCACTCTAAAATAATATTTTTATTTCGACCTTGAGTTTTTAAAGTAAGAAGTCACAAAGAAGATGCTGAATGTTATTTTAAAAACGAACAATTTGTGAAGCGGAAGGGGAAAAAAAGTAGTTTGATGTCCAGCAGGAGGCGCTCTGAGATTGAACATGTGTGAATGGTTGTTTTCTTAACATTGCTGTGTTTTGTCCGGTGTTAAGTTATTTTTAAAAGTAATGTATTACAACATTGCGTTACTCCCTACTTCTTAATGCGTTACTTTCTCGTTACTTTTTCTCATCTGAGCTGGGCTTGCTTGTTTGATAAAATAAAAAGATTTTATTTTTGGCAAATGTACAAGCTCTTTCAGACCTTTTTTTAAAGCGAAATGAATAAGCCTTAGGCTAAAGGAAATGTATATTGACGTCTGTACAGTAGAGGGCGTAGTAAATGCATTGTCAATAAAACATAAATTGCATTTAATAAAAATAAATTACATCGATATTTAGTCTAGAACTACAATGGCATCAAATCCACACAGCGCACATAACGCCTCTGCACGTACTCCCGATTTCTCTCAACATGGCAACACATGAGCTGTCGATCAATACAGGGGGAAACAAAGAAACTGGCCTTACTTATTCCAAAAAAGTAGCCTACTTTTTTTCTTGAAAATTAAAAATGCCTTACTTTACAAGTTACTTGAAAAAATTCATCGGATTACATAACTCAAGTTTCTCCAACACTGGTATTCTCTAATAATACATGTAAGTATTACATGCAATTTATATTTACATATGTGTATTTTTTTATTCTCAACTTATATTATTTTCTCTGTGTTGTTGTTGTTGTCTCTGTGCACTGGAAGCCTGTGACACCAAAACAAATTCCTTGTATGCGTAAGCATACTTGGCAATAAAGCTGTTCTGATTCTGAAAAAAAAAAAAGTAGAGATAAGATCCTAAATTTAAAGCACTTTTTTTTTTTTGTCATATTTACTCTTTCTGATTTCATACATAAAACAATTACATATAGCCTTAAACTGTAATTTTTTACAACGAAATTTGGAAAAAAATATATCATAGGGCAGTAAAATGTAATTTTAGTTACATTTTTATTGAAATTAGATGCCTTTTATAAGGCCCCAAAATTCAACTTTAGTTAAGCTGTTAATATTTCAATTAATTAGCAATGCTTTTTAATTGAACTTTTGGACAATTTTTTAAAAAATAGCCTAGTAGTGTAAAAATGTTAATAAATTACTAAATTGTTTTACAGTTTGTTTTACAAATTGTTTTATTTTATTATTATTTTTTTTAAAGATTTCTTAATTCAACTGATTACAGATTATTTTTCATTAATAAACAAGGAATTTGGGAAAAATTCAAAAACATATGGCCAAAAATCAAACAAACAAACAAAAAACAATTACATATAGCCTTAAACTGTAATTTTTTTTACAACTAATAATACCAAAAATTAATAAGGCATGCTTTTTGATTAATAAGATAATAATCTGATTAAACTGAATCATTAAAATTCAGAAAAAAAATAATTTGGGAAAAAATAAAATAAAATGATTTCAACTTTTACAGAATTTTTGATAAATTAGACATACTTTAAAAAAAAAAAAAAGAAAAGAAAAAAGAATCCACAACTACAACAGAAAAATGGAATTTGGGGAAAAATAAGACATTTTATAAGACCCTACAATTTAAGTTTTGTTAAACTCTTGTTAAAGTTTCATGATTTCAAATAATTAGCAATTCTTTTTAATTGAACTTTGGGACAATTTTTAAAAATAGCCTAGTAATGTAAAAATGTTAATAAATTATTACAGTTTGTTTTACAAATTGTTTTCTTTTTTTTAAAAAAAAAAAAAAGAATTCCTAATTCAACTGATGATGACATTATTTTCGATTAATAAAGAATTTGGGAAAAATAAAACTAAAAAAAAAAAAAAAACAAACTCCAACAACATATGGCCAAAAAACAAACAAAAACAATTACATATAGCCTAAATTGTTATTTTTTACAACTTTAGAAAAATTATTATTAATTAGGCATGCTTTTTGTTTAATAAAGTAATAATCTGATTAAAATGAATCAATCAAAAAAAAAGAATAAAAAAAAAAAATAAAATTGGTTTCACAGGGCAATAAAATGCAATTTTAGTTACACTTTTACTGAATTTATGTTAAATTAGACCTACGTTTTGAAAAAAAAAACAAGAAAAGAAAAAACAATCCACAACTACAGCAGAAAAATGGAATTTGAGGAAAAAAATAAGACATTTTATAAGACCCTAAAATTATAATTTTTTTTTTAATTAAAGAATTTGGGAAAAATAAAACTGAATTTTGGGCAAAAACAACCAAAAAAAACAAAAACGACAACATGTGGCCAAAAAATAAATAAATAAATAAATAAATATAACCTTAAACTGTATTTTTTTTTTTTTTACAACTTTTGAAAAATGTTATTAATTAGACATTTTTAATTAACAAAATAATAATCTAATTAAACTGAATCATTAAAATTCAGAAAAAAAAAACGGAATGGAAATATCACTAAAACAGAATTGACACAAACAGATCCATGTTTACAAAGAAAGTACTTTATTTGCTCAGAGGAGCAAGAATTCACTTAACATACATCTGGAATTCTCACGTCGCTCTTCATGTGAATTTATAAAATATTCTCAAGTCGAAGCCACAAGACGTGACGTCTGAATAAAAACCTGACTGACTCCAGGATAAAACTGAACAAAACGATGCAGGCACTAGTACAGAATCACTCCCCGCCGCCGGAGAATGAGGAAGGCCACTCTCTCTCTCCTTTAAGAGTTTACATTTTTGCAATACATAAACAAGAATAATTCATATAATCATCTTTTAGCTGTAAAAGACGATGTTAGTACTAACGAAGAAAAGAAAACGATCTCTAGAGATAAACTCAGTACTGTGTTTCCTTTTAATTTGGATCGAAAACATCTACGACAAACCACTAATGTGGGTTTTGCAAAATTTGGGCACAGTGATTATTCACCAACATTTCTGTGTTCGATGCAAAATTGGCATTTCCAAACGACAAATTTTTTCCGAGCTCTCCCGTAATAAAAAATTGCAACAGAAATATGAAACACAATTTGTTCCTGGCGTACTTCAGCACTAGTTTTGCCATTTATCTAACATTTAAAATCAACATAGATAATAACAAAAACAAGTAAACACAAACAATTAACACAACTTTATAAAAGAAGTAAAAAACAACAACTCCGGGTCGTCTCGTGAAGACCCACGCCATCTATTTTTCTCTACTTTGTGTAGAAATATTGACAAGAAGTGGCAGCAAATTCGTTGAGTTGATCAAATGCACGACTTCAGCAATGAATCGCTAATAAATCCCAGTATCTGTTAACTACATACTAGTCAGATGTCGTATTGTAGAACAGAAATCTGCTCTAAAGAAACCAAATTGACGTCACATCCAAAGCAAATTGACAGACGGACTCAGAAACGTGGTAATACATGGCTGAAATGCTCAGACTCAGTCAAACGTGTGCATAAAGAGACGTTTCCGAGCGGTTTTCTCATACGCGTGGTTCGGTTTACGGCGATAGAAAATGAGTTACTCGTAAATGAGACACAAAAAAAAGAGAGAAATATTATCCAGCGTTTTCCAATACTTAAGAAATCCACAATGAAAAACACAAGCTCTGGTACTTTGGTGAATGATGGCAGATATTATAGAGCGAATCCCACAAAAACACATATTTCACCTCAAAAATAAAATTAAATAATAAAAAAAAACTAACCCAAAAATTAAAATGAATAAATAAAGCCTACTTTTACGATCATTATGACTTTTGCATTATTTTTGGTTTTGTTAAAGTAAGTGTTTTATTTATTTGAGTGTTTATTTTTTTCTTATACATTAAGTGCAATACAGTAAAAATACTGTAATACAATTTAAATTTAAATCAGAATAAAGGACACAAAAAACACTTACTGATGAATATTTTACATTCAATTTTTTTTTTGCATTATAATAATTCAATTTTGAAGCAAATGTGTTGGTCATAATGTCAGAACGAAAAATCCTAATGTTCTGTAAAACAGGCTTAATTTTCCTTAAATATTTTATATTATAAATAGTTTCTTTTGGATGATGGCAAATATTGAAGTGAAAAACAAAAACAAGTTCAGATTTTTCACCCCTCTCAAAATAAAATAAAAAATAAAAACCATATTTTGCCTATATTTTGCCTAATTTACATTATTTTATTATTATTATTTTTTTGCATTATAATTAAATTTTAAATTATGGGTTGTCAAATGTCAGAATAAAAAATCCTAATGTTTTGTAAAACAGGCTTCTTTGTCCTTAAAAAATAAAATAAAATAAAATCTATATTTTACCTTAAGAAAATAAAGCCTATTTTTAAGATCATTATGACTTTTGCATTATTTTCCCTTAACTTAATGTGTCCAAGTGTTTTATTTTTAAGCGTTTATTTTTTGCAATTTTTATATCCTTTTATATTTTTTAAATGTAACACAGTAGAAATACTCTAATACAATGATTTAAATATAAATCAGCATAAAGGACACAGAAAATAAACACTTACTGATGAATAATTGACATTATTTTATTTTATTTTATTTTTTTTTGCATTATAATACATTTTTAAATTATGGGTTATCATAAATGTCAGAATAAAAAAATCCTAATGTTCTTTAAAACAGGCTTCATTTTCCTTAAAAAAACAAAAAACAAATTCTTTCTATTTCTTTTGGATGATGACCGATATTAGAGTGAAAAACAAAAAGACATTCAGATATTTCACCCCCCTCAAAAATAAAATAAAATAAATCAAAATAAAATAAAATAAAATAAAATAGCAACAATATTTTACCTTAAGGAAATAAAGCCTATTTTTAGGATCATTATGACTTGTGTTTTTATTTTTGTATTCGTATATCCTTGTATGTTATACAGTTTAAAAAAAAAAAAGTAATTCAATTATTTAAATTTAAATCAGCATAAAGGACATAAAGTAAACATTCAATTATGTATAATTAAAATTTTACATTTTTTTTTACCTTACTTAACATTAAGCAAAATCTTAATGTTCCATAAAACAGGCTTAATTTTCCTTCTAAAAATAATTGTTTTTAGAGGTGAAATATGGGCGGTTTTGTGGGATTTGCGCATTAGTGGCGATCCCCAACCAGAACCATAAACATTGCGTATCAAAACTGAACATTTCTTTCTACATCATAAACAC
The DNA here is from genome assembly GCA_012976165.1 of Labeo catla. Taxonomy (NCBI): domain Eukaryota; kingdom Metazoa; phylum Chordata; class Actinopteri; order Cypriniformes; family Cyprinidae; genus Labeo; species Labeo catla. The sequence goes on from VONZ01001069.1 coordinate 93,701, forward strand.
AAAACGGTACAAAAGAAAGTCAAACTCGAATACATGAACTACAAAAAAAGGAATCTGTTCCCGCAGCGGAGCTTGACCTTGCGCTGAATACAAAGGCTCGTGGGCTCGGTGTGTGTGTGTGTGTATGTGTGTATGTGTGTGTGTGTGCTATATAACAGCACACTGTAAATCCAACATCACACCATCAAACAGCAGGACGGTCCGGGCCCGCAGACGCTGTTTCTCACGGGTGATTTCCACCAATGGTCCATGATCGCGCGTGTTGGTGAGGACATACTGTGTTCGGAGCCGTACGAGCGGCTCGGGAAGTTACGGTGTGTATGAGAGTCTTCAACACATCTGTTTATAATATATAAATCACGAATGTGTGTATGTGTGTGGACTCTGGAACAAGAACGGGAAGATAAGGCCACGTCGACGGAGAGCTTCCTTACGTCAGGATCTGTCGACAAAAACACAGGAACAACATTAGAAAAACTGTCATCAGATCCAGACAGAAACTTAAAGCTCTTCATGACAACCAGGCAAAAGAAAAGTTCGGTTTCACTTGAAGAAATTATGAGAAATATATTGCTAATGTGAGGTAGAATGTAAAGTAATAAATAACATTATTAATAAACAACTTTAAGGAAAATCTCACTATTTTTCTCCCACACTTTAATTTAAGCATTTATTCAATTGATTACACATAATTTTTGATTATTACATAGGGCCTAAAAATTTAATAACTTAATAAATTGTTAAATGATTCAAGTTTTTTTTCATTTTGATTTTGATTAAATTTAACCATGAAATTTGGGGGGAAAAAATCATAAGGCCTCAAAATGTAATTTTTGTTAATAAACTGCTGCTAAATTATGTAAGTCTCATGGTTTTAATGAATTAGACATGGCTTTTGATTAATAAAATTTAATTCAATCATGAAAACGGAATTCAGAAAAAAATTAAACAAAAATTTTGGGGAAAAAATGTTTAATGTTTGAAGAGTTTCTGTGGAGTTTCATGGTTTTAATTAATTAGACATGCTCTTTGATTAATAAAAATTAACAAAAAAAGATGGAATCCAGAATAATTTAAAAAAAAAAAAAAAGAAGAGAAATTTGCAAAAAAAATTAAACATGAAATGGATTTCATAGGGCAAACGTAATTTTTGTTAAACATTTCTAAAACGTAATTTAAAATTCTAAAAAAAAAAAAACGAAACAGCATCCAAGTTTCACAAATTCAATTAATTAGACATGTTAAAATTTAACTTAACCGGTAAATGGAATTCACAAAAAAAGGTAGCTGGAAGAGAAAAAAAAAAAAAAAATTGAATTTGGAAAAAGGCTTCAACGGAAAATGAAGGAGAAAAAAAAAAACATTTTATAGGCCCTTAAAAATTGGCCTAAACTTGTAATTTTATGTCATTAATGTAATTTTAGTATGCATATTAATTAGACACGTTAAAATTGAATTAAACCAATAAAATGAAATCCAGACTAATTTTAATTGAAAAAAAAATTAATTTAAAATTCTAAAAACAAAACAAAAAATTAATTTGGGAAAAAAAAAAAAAAAAAAAAGGTAAAACTGAAAATGTGGAGAAAAAAAAACATTTTATAGACCTTTAAAATTGGCCTAAATTTGTAATTTTATGTAATTAATGTAATTTTCAGAACAATTGTAACTGAAAAAAATGGAATCCACAATAATTAAAACAGAAAAAAAATGTAATTTAAAATTCTAAAAAACAGAATTTGGAAAAAAGTAAAACTGAAATTGGAGGAGTAAAAAAATTTTTTACAGGCCCTTAAAATTCATCTAAATTTCTAATTTTATGTAAGTAATGTAATTTTAGTATGCAAGTTTCACAATTTCAATTAATTAAAGAGTCAAATTTAATTTAACCAATAAAACAGAATCCAGAATAATTAAAAGAGAAATAAAATTAAATTTAGAACTAAATAAAACAGAATTTTGGGAATAAAATATAGCTGATTTCATAGAACTCTCACAGGGAACACATGAACTAATCAAATTTATACCTTTATTGCAATGCAACTCACTCTGGATAAAAATATCTGCCAAATGCATGAACATAACATGAATATTCAATTGCTTCATCATAATCACACACGTGAAGCTCACCTAACGTTACATATGGCCGTGTCCGTCTCCACCCAGACCGGACAACATCTGCGGGTCTCCCGTGACCTTCTCCTCCTCTCTCCTCTTCAGACACGCCGCCTTCGGGTTCAGATTGCGCTCTGAATAAAACAGCAATCAAATCAGACATTAAAGTCTGTGAGCGTTTCCTGTCAGATTACAGTCTGATGAAGCAGCTCATAGACAAACAACACTGAAGGAACAAGAAGATCTTTAAACGCTCAAGATGGAAGAGCAGCTGGGAGGAAGAAAGCACAACGTGATTTACTTCAGTTCAAAATGATGTACAATAATTACAAAATTAAAAAAATATATTTAGAATTTACCAGGAAAACATTTCGTTGTCACGAAATGCCAGAAATCGTAATAGTTAATTAACAAAAACAATAGTATTTGAGTATTGAATAGCATTGCTTCACAACAGTACTACGAATGCTTTTTTATTTTTGGGTGAAACATGTTTTTTGTGAGATTAATCCTAATGTATTTAGGTGATCCTATCATATCTCAAATCGTAACTTTAAAACTGAGGATTGCTAAGATGTTGCTCACATAAGCAAATGTCACTACTTTTGTAAATCACATTAAACAAGGCAGAATGTGCTTAGAAAGATGCAAAAGGTCAGCAGACACACACAGGTTAGCAGCAGCGGGAGTTAAAGCAAGGAAAGAGATGCACGGCTCTCAGCAGCAGCAGCAGCAAAGTGTGTCTGGTGTTTCTCGGCAGGACGGTGGCGGTTCAGAGGGGTTCGTCCTACCTCGCACCTGTCTCTCCAGGCCCAGGATGACCTGCACGGCCTGCTGGAGGATGATGAGTTTAGTCTGAGCCTTGTCGCTCTTCAGGTGCAGCTGACACATGCGGCCGAGCTCCCTGAAGGCTTCGTTAATGTCCCGCACGCGCACCCGCTCCCGAGCGTTATTGGCCATGCGCCGCTCGCGCTCACGCTGCTCCTTCTCCTCCACCGTCAGACACTCCTCCGACACGCTGCTGCCAGGGGCGACCAGGCGCTCGTTAGTCAACTCGTTAAAGTCATTTAGCCTCTCGTTTAGTACATTCTACACCTAAATGAGCCGTTTCAGCTTCATTAGGTCCAAAAGATCCTTAATACTGAACTACTAAAGAAGCTGTTAATTGCAGTTCATTCATTCTACATGGTCCTTTTGTGAAACTACATTTTATAAATTGACATTTATATATATAAAATTTCAGTTTAATTTTATATATGTATATAATTATATAAATTACATATATAAATTTCATACAAAATTGTCCATTTTAAATATAACTAGTGTAATATTATTATTTTTATTTAGCATTATATAAACAAATTTATAAAAATATTTTTTATATTATAAATATATTATCTATTAGTATTTATATAACTATATATATTATCCAATTAGAATTGCCATTTTAATTAAATATATCTTATATATAAAAATTGCAACATTTTATATATGAAACTATTAATATAAATATTTGTATACAAATTTTATATATTTAATAACATTATATAAATGACAGGTTTATAATCATTTTTATTAAACGTATAAATGTTATACATGTATAGATGTTAAATTTTATAACATTTTATAATATGTATTTGAAAAAAGTTACAATACAATCAAATATATATATTTACTCATAATCATATATATGCATTATAACTGAATATATATAAATAAAAAAAAAAAAAAAATATATATATATAAATAAAGAAAATTACCACAATTTTAAAAAGGCCTACAAAAAATTCCCTGCAGAACTCGTGTCATTAAACATGTTTTACATGTTGAACATTAAAGAGATATTTAAAAGGATTTCAAAAGCAAAAACAAATGCTGCATTTTAAATTCCAGACCAACGGGAAGTGGCCTGAACAGATTAAACCAATTAAAACGGCACTGATTCCAGTTAAACGAGGGTTGCAGAGAGGGATCCGGTGGCTGCGCGGAGAAGAGAGCGGGATACAACCGATCTGGAGCATCTTTCTTTAATTGTGACCGGACACGCAGTTTCAAACAAAACAACCGTTTGCTACGCATTACAGCGTCAGTGGCTTTCAGGAGGCCTGTGGGATCTGCCGCGGAGCGAAAGAGCGCAAGACGAGAGGACAGCAAGATGAGAGAGATGCACCGTCTGCCAAGAACCGAACAGAAACACACACTGCCACTGAGAGAGCCAGACAGAAGACAGGATGAGGTGAATGCGACTGTCTCATCGTAAACGCATCCCGCTGCTGAGATGCATTTATGCAGCATGAGACTAAAAACCACTGCGGCCATCTGCAAAGAAAAGGGCTGAAGAACAGATGGAGAGATGGTAAAAAGAAAAACAACCTGGCAAACAGAGGGTTAAACATGGCATGCAAGCATTAATCAGACTGTTACAATCCGAAGCGAGTAAAACGTTAAGGAGGAAACACAAAAGAACGAGTCCGTCTCTTCTAATCTGCGGGGTTAATGCCTGCGGAAAAAGCGTTTTTACAGTGGATCGGAGGGGTTACGCACATGCAACAGTCAAATTGGGGGGAAAAGAAACTATAAGATGTATGAAGACAGATTTAAAGGACTGAACAATTGGGGAAAGACAAACAGCAGCATCTAGGATCAGGATGATTGCATGCATTACGCATACATGGCTGCATTCATGCTAGTCTTGCAGGAATAATCAAAATGCCATCATTTACTCAATCCTCATATGTCATGAGTTTATTCTGTGGCAATTAATTGGGCACGGATGCCGTCAACTCCAAAAACGACAAAAAAAGCAAAGCGTCATGATAGTAGTCCATACAACTAGTGCACTATATTTCAAGTCTTATGAAATTATACTGTATCATCATGTTTTGTAAGAGACTGAAATTTTGCCTTTGCAAAATTGAACTAAAAACTAATTAAAACTGATTGTTTCTTATTTGATTGTTCACAGTTGTTTCTTTAGTGTTGTGGAGTGAATAAAATGTGAGTGTGAATAAAACTACAGCAGACAAGACGATTATCAAAGAACAACTTAAATTTGGCTACTTTCATGAGGCTTTTTGTGTTGACAGTCATTGTACAATCACTCTAACATCCTTCAAAACTTTTCCTAAATTTACATTTATTCTTTTAACTATTCAACTAGCTTTAATCAGAGTCTGATAGTTGCATGAATCTTGCAAGCAGGTGAGATGAACAGAAAACAGCAAGGGATGAGCGCTAAACATGAAATGACAGATAGAAACACATGCACAGTTACAGAAAATGCAGACAGTCCCACAATCACCCTAAACAGACACCTGTGTGGGCTGGAGGAAGGAGGTTCACGTAATATACTACATAAAAAAAAAAAATTCTTCGTGATGTATTGAGTATAATACAAGCTGGTAGCCAGGGTGTTGATTGGCTGTTTCTAGGGCATATTTAAAGGCAAGACAACACATGTGAATAGGGTAAAACTTTACTAAAAAAAATATTATCATACTTCTCCAGTGGATTGGTTATGTTATGAATTGGTAACATTTTTGCACTGCAAGATTTCTGAATGTTATGGTTAAATACGCAAATAAGGCATTATCTAATTAAAGATGCACTATTTTGAACAGATTTTCCTGAACACTGGACAAAGCCAGGATTAAAATCTTTGTTATATTTTGTCGACATATTAGAGTTAAAGATTTTTACAGAGGGGATTTTGGATTTCTCTTTTTATCACTCCATAAATCAAAAAATGCTGTTAACAGACAGAAGTTTTTAGGAATAAAATGTTACAAAAATCATTGTGCATGATATTTGAAGAAATCCCTCAGCAAAATCCTTCAGAATAAAGTTTTGGTTAATGTCAGTGTTACTGAAGTGGAGAAAAAACTTCTAGTTTTTAAAGATACGCATTTTCGCCATGTTTTTAGAAACAAAATGTTACATAAATCATTGTGAATGATATATGAACAAACCCTTCAGTAAAATCCTTTAGAATATAGAGAGGAATAAAACCCTAAGTTTTGGTGTATGTAAGTGTTACTGAAGTGGAGGAAAAACATCTCTAGTTTTTAAAGATATGCATTTTCGCTATATTTTTAGGAATAAAAAGTTACATAAATCTTTGTGAATGATATCTGAACAAACCCTTCAGTAAAACCCTTTAGAATATAGAGAGGAATAAAACCCTAAGTGTTGAAGTATGTAACTGTTACTCAAGTGGAGGAAAAAAAATCCTAGTTTTTAAAGATTTGCATTTCCGCTATGTTTTTTAGGAATAAAATGCTACATATATTATTGTGAATGATACATGAACAAACCCCTCAGTAGCATTTTTTGGAATATAAAGAGGAATAAAACCCTAAGTTTTGGTGTATTTAAGTGTTACTGAAGTAGGGGAAAAACTCCTAGTTTTTAAAGATGTGCATTTTGGCTACATTTTTAGGAATATAATAATAAAATAATAATAATAAAATGCTACATATATCATTGTGAACGATATATGAACAAACTCCTCAGTAAAATTCTTTAGAATATAGAGAGGAATAAAACCCTAAGTTTTGGTGTACGTAAGTGTTACTGAAGTGGAGTAAAGTTTTTAAAAGATATGCATTTTCACCATGTTTTTAAAAATAAAATGTAACATAAATCATAAATCTAAATGACATATGAACAAATCTAGGGATGCAAATAGATAAAAGTTCAATAAAATAAACACTTAAATATGTATTTTAGATGTTTTCTTTCCATTAGTCTGAAACCTGTTATGAAAAGCTAAATGGCTGAAAATCTTTGAAAAAAGTTAATTTTTGCTTGTAGTGTCTTGCCTTAAAATATTTGAACTTGTGCTGAACCTAGATGCATATGCATTTATCCATCATGCATTTAATATCTCTAATCAATAATTCTGTCCTCCTCCCCTCGTGACCCATTCAGGTGTCCCGACCACAGACGGACCTCCGCGGTGTCTGAGATCTCGTGCCTGAGCACTGATCGGAGGTCAGCCGCACACACTGACCTCGCACTTGCTGCTCCAGGTTGAGAATAACGTTTACGGCCTGGTGCAGGATGAGCAGTTTGGTCTGAGGTTTCTCATTGCTCAGGTGCAGCTGGCACATGCGGCCCAGCTCTTTGAAGGCCTCGTTGATGTCACGTACGCGCAAACGCTCGCGGGCGTTATTGGCCACGCGCCGCTCTTTCTCCCGCTCCGCCTTCACCTCAATCGGCAAGTCCTCGTCATCGACTTCATCATCTTGACTTCATGGGTCAGAGGAACAAAGGGGTGAGAGGGGTTACAGGCAAAACAATCAGGGCAAACTGACAGGGAACGACGTGTACCTCACGTCAATATTGTAAAATGGACCAATCACAAGCTGCTGGAGGTGGGAACATTAAGTATATTGAGTGTTTATTGGTGCAGCTTAAGTGGCAGTCAAAAAGTTTGGAATAATTAGGACTTTTGATGTTTTTCAAGTCTCTTCTGCTCACTAAGGCTGCATTATTGGAATGATTTCTGAAGGATCATGTGACGCTAAAAACTGAAGTAATGCAACAGCACAGCTATCAATCACATTTTACAAATTATTTACATAAACTTATTTTAAATTATAATAATATTTCACTGTAATTCTAAAAATCATTCTAAACTTTTGACCGGTACTCTATATTAATTTCCCCTGGGATTAAATTAAGGTTTGTGGGGCGGCAGGTACCTCGATCGCGTGCGGCTTTTCCCGTCTTTCTTCTCATCGTCAGATTTATCTGCAATAGAGAGGTTCTCATCATCTTCTTTATCTTCCCGCTTTATGTCTGAGTTAGAGACGTGAGAGGAACGTGGCAGAGAAAGACCTGACAGACAAAAACAGGATGAGATAAGCAACAGAAAATGCTGATCACACTGAAAAACTATCATGTAATTCTTTAAAGATGATGAGTTTGATTTCCGGATGTTAAAATTACACTCATAAGCATTATGCATCTATGCATTTGGCAGATGTTTTTATCCAAAGCAACTTGCATTGCATTCATGGTGTACATTTTTATCAGTTCATGCAATCCCTGGGAATCAAACCTGTAAATTTAGCATTTCTAGCACATTGTTTGAAATACACAAATGCTTAAGTCGTGTCTAAAAAGTATGCATGATACAAAAACATTTTGCATGCTTGTCTGCTGAAAATACCTGCACAAATCACATCATTTATGAATCTCAATCAATCTAATCTCATGAAATGAGCATAATTCAAAGAGCAGCACTAACTGGTAAAGGTGTCGGACTGTGAAGTGGGCGGGGCCTGATGAGGGGCGTGGTGTCCCTGCAGCAGAGCACTGGCCTGTGGTAAACCCGCGGCGTCATCACTGTGATTTGACATCTAGAGGAAAGAGTAGGAGACATTTAACACATGCTTATAGTGTATACTAGATAGTGAACATCAGCAGTCTCACTCCACAAGCTGCTCAGTCACTTCACCAGCATTTCACCATTTAATTCAAGAAAACTATCATCAGATACACAGAGACTCTGTACTACAACCCACCAAAATAAAAGTGTGGTTTAATGAATTACTATTGTGCAGTGTACTTCTCAAAGTGAAAAAATAAATAAATAGCGTTATGCATGTACGCATTGGCAGATGTTTTTATCCAAAGCAACTTGCATTGCATTAATGGTGTACATTTTATCAGTTAAATGCAATCCCAGGTAATCTAAACTTTAAACTTAGCACGTCTAGCACATTGTTTGAGATACAGAAATGCTTAAGTCGTGGCTGAAAAGCATGCATGATACAAAAACATGTTGCATGCTTGTCTGCTAAAAATACCTGCACAAAGCACATCATTTATGAATCTCAATCTAATCTCATGAAATCAGCATAATTCAAAGAGATAAATAAAAATAAAAAAATAAATAAAACACAGAATATCTGGTGGGAAAAAAAACATTTTAAATGCATTATCAAATGATTACACATCCTTATTGATCATTAAAAAAATGTAATTTTGTTTTTAAAAAATTAAAGCAAAAACAAAAACAGAATTTCTGAAAAATAAAATAATTTGCAAAAAAATAAATAAATATAAAACTGCTTTTATACGGCCCTAAAAGTGTATTTTTTGTAAAACTTTTAACAAATTGTTGGTAAATTATGTACATGTTTAAGTATAAATTTGGGAAAAAAATTAATATTTCATAGGGCCTTCAGCAGGCAGCTCACTAGGGTTGGAAACAAAGCCACGTTCACACTCACCAGGCCTGGCAGACGGCTGGCGAGCCCGAAGGCCTGACTGAGGGAGCCCAGAGCCGCTGCACCAGCTGGATGTCCGCTCAGCAAACTGTGCATGTCTGCGCCCACCGCATGATTCCTCAACACATGCAGTGCTTCACCCAGACGATCATCCAGCTTATTCTGCAAAAAATGTTAATTATCACACATATTAAAATCCTTAGTCTAATGTGTGTTCATAAGGCCCCCAATATCATTTACAGCAATGCAATCTGCTTAGATCACACCAGTGAGTTTTACATACCCCCGCCTGTAGTCCGGGCTCAAAACCAGGCGACGGCCCGGCCTGAGAGGAGCCTTTGGGCCACTGAGATGCAGAAGCTGTAAACACAAACACAGACGTCAATACAGCCTGGTGTGTGGAGGCATCATAGCAATCAGAGCTGCCAGTATCACACAGCAGATGGCGCTACAGAGCCGTTTACAAAGTCAAGAATCTTTAAGAAACCCACCAGCAACATTTGAAGGAGAGCCCACAGGGGTGGACGGGCTCGAGGAGAAGCTGTTGCCGTTATTGTCAGAGGGATATATCTAAAAATGACAAGAGACAATATTAAGAAAAGAATGAGCTGAAAGAGATACATAATTGTTGCGTTTTTTTTAATGGAATTAATCAACCATTAACATTTCCACAATTCCAGAAATTATATGTATGATCAATAGCCATATAAAGAAACTTGCATTTAATTTGTATACAGTAATTTTTTATAATATACATAAAATATAAATATATATTTATATTATATAATAAATGAACTTGAATGCTCCATATATAACATAACATAATGTGGTTAACATTGTGTGGAGTTGAGCAGCAATTAAAATAAAATTAAAATTAGTTTTTTTTTTTTTTGCCATTAATGGTTTGGACTAAAAATAAAGAAATATGTCGTTTGAGAAAACATGTAAAAATAAATTTGCTTCTGTTTAAAAATGTTCTTAATAAAAATGACTTAAAATGAAAATACAACAATCTAAAATAAAATGTAAAAAAATAAAAAAAATATTATAATAATAATAATTTTAGATAGTTGCCCAGGCAACATTTCTAACTTTTTATATAAAATTTTACATTTAAATATTTTCCAAAAAAAGGAAGAAAAAATAAAATTAAATAAATAAAAATATCAACAAAAATGAATTCCTAAAATAAGTAAATATTTAACTAAAATTAATTTTTTTTTTAAATTATATATATATATATATATATATATATATATAAAAAACACACAACAACAAAAAAAAACACCTACAATAGTTTATTAAGGAGCAAATGTGCATAATCTAATTAACGCAATTATTTACATTTATTTAATTTATTTACAAAATTTCAAATTAAGTAAATTCCTCTTCCTATCATTCCAATTCAACATTATTAATTCTTAAAAAATAAGGATCAATTCTTCAATTCTGAATTTTCAACAATCTTTATTGTTAACCAGTCAATAATTTGCCAATTTGAGGTTGGCATTTGATGATTAATAAATTTTCCCCCAAACTCCAAGCAGTTCCCAAATAAGTTTTGAATGAACATTAATACAATCAATTTGTAATGAAATCATATCTCAAAATGATCAGCCTCAACCACCACCGTTAAATCCACTACAGATAACTAACCGCTGAAAAATGGTCAACCACTAGTTTATCACAACATTAAATCACACATTGTGGAATCCCAAACTCACCGAAGCGAGAGCTTTCCCGATTTCAGCGCCGGAGCTGCCTGCGTTTCCAGCTCTGCTGACTGTGAACAGAGAAAGAAGCTCATGTTTACAGGTGCAAGTTACTCAGACGCCCTGAAATGAGAGCGCTGCTCTCTGGATTGTGGTCACGTCAGGGTGGAGAGTCTTACCCATGATGCCATCGGTGCTGCTGATGGGCGGCGTGTGGTTGGGAACGCCGTATCCAGCGGAGGCCGGGTGGAAGCTGGCGGGTAAGCTGACCTCGCTCCCGTGCAGAGGGTAGTTCTGTGGTGACAGGGGCAAAGGCTGCCGCTTCTGCGGCGAAACACAGACATGCAATTATTCACGAGCACGTGGCAAACATGTTACGGTATCTATCATCCAGCTCCGCTGCGGCCAAAAAGGAATTGAGACGCTGAAAGAGAGCAGGTTCAACATAAGGAATGCTCGATTGCTTTTCCACATGAAGGTCTGCGGTAATTAAATGCATTTTTTCTGTGGTCTCTGGCTCATCAGAAAGGAAAAAAAAATATCTAGATGAGGTCATCAGGACCTATTTTTTAACCAAACATTTCTGAGATCATGAGCGACCGTCTGACCTCCAACCATGTGTGCATGCATGCATATTTTATATTTATATATACACACACACACGTACATTTAGCCACTCATATATGTAAACATATACATTTTTATATATTTCAAATTTATTTTCAAACATAAAAATTATATTAAAATGCAATTTACAAATATTTATAGATTTAAATATTTTATTATAAATAAATAATTTTGACACAATGGCTAAATAACTAAATAACTAAGACCAAGAAGTTACCATAAGCTATAATTTTAGCCATTTATATATTTAAATATAAACAATGATATAGTTAAATATTGTAATTATATTTTTAAATATTTTATATATTTATAATTTATATTTAAAAATAAAAATGATAAATTTAAATACAAATTCTAAAAATTTATATTTATTTTTCTATAACTAAATAACTAAGACTCAGAAGAGTTACCATAAATGACAATACTATAAATTTAGCCATTTATATTTAAATGTATAATTTATATTTAAATATAAAAAAATGATATAGTCAAATAAATATTGTATAAATAATATAAAATAATATAAATAAGTGTATTTTTTCCCAAAATAAATAACTGTGAAACGCATCAATGGCAAGCAACCTGAGAGATAATATTGCCATAATTATGACAATATTATACATTTTGCAATTATTTAAATATTTTTATATTTTATATTTGCATTTAAACAAAAAATAAATTTAAATACAAATTGTAAATATTTATATTTATTTGTATATAACTAAATAACTAATACTCAGAAGAGTTACCGTAAGTGACAATAGTATAAATTTAGCCATTTACATTTTTAAATGTATACATAAATATTTTTTAATAATAAGACTGAGAAGAGTTCTCATAAATTTATAATTTATATTTAAATATTTATATTTATACATAGTTAAATTCTGTGATGGTCTGATTATTGCGAAAGTTTTTTTTGTTTTGTTTGTTTATTTCACAGAATTAAATAAATGAATTTTTAAAGGTGTTCAGTGTATTAATCTTACACTTCAAGTGACAACCGAAGGATTTCGTTAATCATAGTCTTTTGTGACATTTAATAAATGAAGCACCAAAAATGTACGACAATTTGTACGACAATTAATCATCATAATCCGCAAAGCTCTAAAACAGACAATAAATCATCATAATTGTAATCATTTCTTACGCAATTAATCATCAGCCAAATTTCACAATCGTGGATGTCCTAGATATAATACTTAAAGAACTCTGAATACATTAGAAATGGACGTTGGGCTCACCTGTGTGTTTATGGAGGGGAACGGGGCCGGCTGACCGATGTGAGGAGAGTTACTCATGACAGGAGAATAACCAGACTGTCCCCAATGATCCGGAATCCCATCTGAGAAACCAAAACAACACGAGACATCAAAACATGTAATCCAAAATACACCGTCTGGAAGAATTACTATATTGCATACAAGTCAATATTGAAGTTTTTTTCTCTAATATGAATTGAAACAATCTGGACCAAATATGCATGATAGCAAAGTCTATTCTGAATGTCTACTGCCAAAATAGGGTGAATATGTAGTGTAAAAATGCAGAAAAATATCAAAAAAGTCACAATTACTGATGCAAATAAAGTGATAAATAATGCATTGCAATCAAATAGTGCCAAAATAACTCAAATATTCTTGACATCACTTAGACACAGTGTTTCAGACAGAAACCACTTATCGTCTGTGCACATACCCGGCCAAAAAGAGCCTGGATAAAGGTTTCCAGCTTTGGATCCGGGGTATCCGGTGCCGTCCTGGTTATAGTCCTCACCGGTGGAACCGGGATAAGCCTGCCAGACACAAGAAACCAAAGCAAGCATTTTAGATCATGGGAATGCGATGCCGTGCCCACAAACGTCATGTGATCGTCCAGAAGACGCGGTTCTGCTTTAGCCGCAGTATGTGTGCATGTGCAATAAATTAGGAAACATTCATCAGAAAACGAACCCTGACTCAAGGGAAAGTCCAAAATAACGGCACACCGACGACCACAACATACAGCAGCATGACAAAAATAACTTTGACATTTCAACAGCTAGTCACCATAAATTTAGCCATTTACATATTTTTATATATTTACATATTTGTAATTTAAACGTTTTATAAATATTTAAAATGCATTTAAATTATATTTATAACTAATTATAAATATTTTTATATTTAAATATTTTTTCCCAGTCAGGAAAGTATTTTATATAATTTCATTAAATACCCTTTTGTCTATATGCTATTTAATTTCCATATATTTTTATATGGTGACTGAAATATGTTACTATTTTTTTTATTTATTTATTTTATTATTTTTTTTTTTTATTACAAAATTCCGTAATATATAAAATGTTACCATTTAATTTATTGTAAAATAAAAATTTTAAAAATAATAAAATTATATCATAAAATAAAAAAAGGTACCTTTTTTTTAAAATAAATGCCAAGTTCAATATATATATAAATATATATATATATATATATATATATATATATAGAAATGTATTATAAAAATTACATTTAATATATATTTTTTTATGTATGCAACTTTACCAATATAAACAAAATGATGCATTTTTGCACCTGATATATAAAATAAAAATTACATTTAAAATATATATATTTTTATGTATATAATTTTAACAAAACAATTTAAAAAAACACAACAATTTAAAAAATTGTTGCTTTCTCCATCAACCTTTTAAAATAACAATAAAGTGTTCAATGTGAAGCACCTCTGATTAAACAAAGCTTTCTTAAGACGACTAGTTCAGGCGATCCACCACAGAGTTGATTTTTTTCTAAACATCTTTAGTTTTCACACACAAAGGCATGACGTGAAAACACTGTATACTTTGTTATTCGCTAAAACAAAGGAAACAACAATGCACGCCTGTCTAGCCATGAAAGGGTGTTAATATAATGAACATGCGACCAAATTACAAGCCAATTAAACACAACAAAGAGGTCAAAAACAAGCGACGCTCCAGCGATCTGATGTCAATGATGGAGAAATACAAAGAAAAGAACCACGTGAAATGTGCGTAAATAAACGACACGAAACAGAAGACGAGAGAAGGAAGGAGATGCATGAACCCAAGAAAGAAATAAAGAGAGAGAGAGAGAGATGCATTCCCAATTACAGCGCCATCTGCCCATTCCTGGAGAGCGGCCAACACCACAGACAGCTGGAGACACGCGGAGAGAACGAGCAGGAAAAATGAAAGGAAAGAGAAATAGATGAGGACAGGGAGAGTAAAAATAGAGGTACTATGAGACAGCCATAGAGACAATAAGACCAATGTTAAGAACTGGGAATTGCATTCGGTTCACACATGTAAATACTGATTAAACTCATGAGGTTACGTGATGAGACTCGTCAGAGACGTCCGCATCAAATTAATTCACAAAAGCGATTTTATACACACAGAACGCATATTAAAATGAAATGAAACAGCATCCGTTTTCTGACCTGATCTAGTTATAAGACAATAAAATTTAGTATGAATACTGTCTTTTATATATTTTAAATAATAAAAACATTTTGCAGGCAAATGAGTAAAACCTAGTGCTTTGAAGGATAGTTGCAAAGATTAATAAAGATACAAAATAACAATTTATTAGTATTCTGTCATTCTTTAATAGAGTCTTTTGATGTCTTTTATAATTCTGGTTCTATTTTTTAAGCTTTAGTTTGAAGCACGAAATGGTGTAAAAGAAAATGAGGGTGAAGACCAGGGTTATTTATTATTTGGTTAACTAAAACCAAGACCATTAAAAAAAAAAAAAAAAAAAAACACAACAACATTTTTGTTACTTGACATAAAATACTTAAGTAAAATAAGTAAAATAAAATAAATATATAAAATTTATATTTATATTTATATATATATATATATATATATATATATATATATATAAGTAAAATACATAAAATAAATTATTTTAATTTGCTTTAGCTTAAATGAAACTGAAATTAAAAAAATAAAAATAAAAAAAAAAACACAACTGTATAATATAAATAGATATGCATATTACAAAATTAAAGGAGAAGTCCACTTCCAGAACGACAATTCACAAATAATTTACTCACGCCCTTGTCATCCAAGATGTTCATGTCTTTCTGTCTTCAGTCGTAAAGAAATTCTGGTTTTTGAGGAAAACATTTCAGGATTTTTCTTCATATAATGGACTTCACTGGTGCCCTGATTTTGAACTTCCAAAATGTAGTTTAAATGCAGCTTCAAAGGCTCTAAATGATCCCAGTCGAGGAAGAAGGGTCTTATCTAGTGAAATGATCTTTTATTTATTTTTTTTGGAAAATAAAAATGTGTATACTTTTTAAGCACAAAAGCTTGCGTAGAACAGGCTCTGGGATGCACGTTCTTGAACGATTCTTTCATTTTTAACGAATCTTTAATGTGACTCAGGAAGAACGAGTCGTCTCGGGGAGTGATTCGTTCAGTCGTGCATGCGCAACATCCTATTAGGTTCTGTACTGGAATTAGTTCACCCGTTTTGAGTCTTCGGGTTTTTGGGGTCATTCGTTCATCTTATGGGGCATCACGTGATGAACCAACGACTCAAACCTGAAAACTTGTCAGATAAGAGGTGAGGTGAGCTAATCATAGACTAAAGACTAAAGGTAAACAATGAATGAATCTTTTCTGTTTCTTATAGCATTATAGTTTAGTCTTGTTTGTAGTGTGATCAGCGTTTGTGTAAGCAGTAGATGTGTTAGGGAAGTAACACGTAACATTTTAATTATATTTTGCAAAAATGAACGAAATGACTCGGAAAAGATTCGTTCATTTTGCTGAACAAGACTCAAAGGTCCGAGTCGGTAAAATGATCCGAACTTCCCATCACTACTACGAATCACGTGTAAGTTCATCATCTGTGTACTGAGTATGGTGAAAAACTCCATCTTATTTTCTCCTACAACTTCAGAATCGTCCGACATCGTTGTAGCTTTTTGTTTGTAAACAGCGTTTGACTTACTTGCACTTTCTTAGTCTTTGCGCGTTCGCTTTGTAAACACTGGGTCTGTGGTTCCACGTGACCTTTTGACCTGATTCAATAGTATGTAGCGCCATAGACGTGCATCCCAGAGCCTGTGCTAAATAAACTTTTGAACCTTTGAAGCTGCATTTAAACTACATTTTGGAAGTTCAAAATTGGGGCACCAATTACATCCATTATATGGAGAACAATCCTGAAATGTTTTCCTCAAAAAACTGAATTTTGTCACAACTGAAAACAGAAAGACATGAACATCTTGGATGACAAGCTGGTGAATGAATTATTTGTGAATTGTTGTTCTGGAAGTGGACTTCTCCTTTAATTAAATTGACAAAAATTATCGTTGATTACAATATAATTTCAATATATTGGTTACAATAGTTTAACAAAGAACCAACATACAAAAATATGCATAAATCACAGTAATGACATCCGTAATAATTACATAGCATTCATTAATTTATAAATAATGTATCTGTTCCTTTTTAGTTTTGATGATTTTTGACTAAAAGATCTGTTTCATGTCATGGATTTCACGTTTATCTGTTTTTGTTTGTATGTTTCTTTGTCTGCTGTCATGTTTATCTGTTTTTGATATTGTAAAGCAACCTTGAGTTTGCAGAAAAGTGCTTATAAAATAAACTATCATTATTATTATTAATGTAATATGTAATCTGGCTATTTGAGATGATCAATTGTATCCAACGGACCAATTAAATCGATAGCTCGCTTAAAAAGAAAATTGTGTCATCATTTATTCATTATCATGTTGTGCCAAACCTGAATGACTTTCTTTCTTCCATGGAACATAAACAAGGTTATTCTGTATAATTTCCAGGTTGCTCTTGGCTCAACACACCCAAACTCAACACACCCAGTAAAAATATAAACGTCTTGATGGCTTCTGCTCACCGGGATGATTATACTGAAATGAACAGAGCAGATCAAAAGCTACATTTCGACAGAAAGAAAACCAAACGATATGAAACAACATGAGGGTGAAGACCAAGGTTATTATAGTTAACTAAAACCATTAAAAAAAACAAACATTTTTGTTACTTGACATAAAATAGACGTTAAGTGAAAAAAAAAAAAATGAATTATAAAAAAAAAAAAATATATATATAACATAAAATATTTTAATTTGCTTTAGCTTGACGCACTAAAATAAAACTGAAATAAATGAAAAAATAAAAAAACACTTGTATATAAATCAAATTAATATGAAATGAAATATGAATAAAAAAAAATGAATAACCTCTCTTTTTTTTTTTTAACAAACTTTCATATTATATGTGTTACCATTTTATTTTTTACTGTATTTTATAAATATTAAAAAGGTAACAAATATAAAAGTTACAATTTTTACTATATAAAATGAAAATGGTAACATATTTTATTTAATCTTTATTTTCAATAAATCGCAAGTTCAATTTGTTTATATATTGCAGTGTACATCTGCCGTTTTAATATTTTGTAATGTAATTCCATAAATATCATGTCAAATATTCATATAATATCTATTGTGTGCACATACAATATACAATATAATTACTTTATTTTACACAAAATAAGTTGCATTGGGTATAAAAAAAATGCATTAATGAGAGAAAAAAAATTACATTTTATTATTACATTAAAAAAATCTATGTGAAATCCCAATAAATAAAATGAAATGTTGTTATAAACGTGTTTTAGTTTCTTTAACTCCAGAACAAATACTTTAAACATAACTGTTTTCAAAACAGCAATGAAAAATAAATATATAAAACAAACAAATGATGGTAGCTTTTAGTATAAACAATTAAAAAATGGCAAACAAAAACCATTTAAAGCAAAACTAAAACTACGGGTGAGTGGAAAATGCGATTAAAAATGAACTTGGTTGGCACAAATCGAAATATGCTTAATAATAATTTTATTACACAAGTCATCTTGATATAAGTGTCGAAGCATGTTTAAGTATACTAAAATAAAAAAAAAAAAAGTAGTTTCATTCTGACTTTTTTTTTCTCTCAACAATGCAATTTTGACCCATGTGACTAATTTTCCACAACGCAGTAATATTTAGGAATATTTTGAAACCATATTCACTACATTCAACCACAAAAAACAGCAAATATACACTGATATACACACATTAAAGGGAAATTCTCATGTACTCACCCTTATGTATACATGCACACTGTATGGTTTTCTTTCTCTGTATATTTATGTTATATTTAATAATTACTATTATTTTAAATCATACTGCATTGGTAAAAGCATGGCCTATGAAGACTCAAGTATTAAAAACCCAATTTATGGTTACTGGAAGTGATTTAGGTGGCAGTAATACATTAAATCATATTTATCGTCTTACATTTCACTCTGCATTGAAAACGAGAAGGAATGAATGGACTTAGCAGCCCTGCTTCAAACAGGAAAAGGCACAGGAAGTAGAACATGCACCGTTGCCCACGGCAACCCTCCAAGGCCTCGTGGGAATTAGTAGATGAGCGCTTTGTCCATGCAGAGATTTGCAAAGGAGGGTGTTTTGACTGCATGCGCATGCGAGCATGAATGCACGCCTGTATACACAGCAAACGCACCCAGAAACGCGAAAGAGAATTTATGCACGCTATAGGGAGCTCATGTAGTATGTGACATGAGCCATACAGGAAGTGTGTGTATGTGTGTGTGTTTTGGGTCAGACTGACAGCACGTTGCATGATAATCTGGGCTCAGACACTAATGAGGGCACGTCAACACTCACCGAAGACACGGACGACGGCAGGCCAGAAGGAACCTTCCGGATCTTCTTGGGCAGTGGATCTGAAACCAAAACATTATTAGCACGCCGTCCAGACCGTAAAACCTCCCAAAGGCTGATTTACACTGATCAACTGATCGCTTGAAATGATTGACGAGCTCATGCAAATGAAGACACATCATGCTTTTTAAAAACCACACATTTTCATGACTGACGCTGTGTCATCACTGCATGAGCCCACAAAACCATGATGCATGAAGGGAAATATCACTAAATAAACCCTTGAAACCATAAAACACAGTGCTGATCACTATGACTGTGTGTTATATTGGGATATAATTGATATTGAGATATCTTAAATTAATATTAATATTAAATTAAATAAATGTATGCACTAGTGAGAAACACCGCATTTACAGACATTTAAGCTCATGATGCAGTGTTTCAGTATCTGAGAACGGCTTGGTTCATTCATTGTGAAACGAACCATTTAAGACTGAAACAGCACTGCAGTTCACTCTGAAACCAGTGAAGCATTTGTTTCTTTGTCAAAATAAAAACTCAATGATCTACCATTTGAAAATGAATAAATCAAATAAACATCAGTATTTCAATTTTAGAATAAGATATTTTTGCATTTTAGAGCACAAGATAATATATATCCTATTTTAGTTTAAATATATTTAATAATTATTACAAAACAATTAATAAAAATATAAAAATATTTTATATACTTGTTTTAACTCGGTACAATTTTTCATTTTTTGTTCAGTTTAACCTGAACTAATCTAAAACTGAAATTAATAAAACTTAAAAACAAATAAATATGACAAACATAGCTGAACTACTAAACAGAAAATCAAAAACAATGATTAATATAATTACTAAAAATATAAAAGATATACATTAAATTAAATAAAAACACTTTTATACTTGTTTTATTTCTGTAATTTTTTTCATTTTTCAATCAGTTGAATCGAAACTAATCTAAACCTGAAATTAATAACTTAAAACAAATAAATAAATTAATTAATAAAAAAGACAAACATAGCAGAACTACTGAACAGAATACCAAAAACAATTATTATTAAAATATTCCCTAAAAATATAAAAGATATAAATTAAATAAAATAAAAACATTTATATACTTTAATTTTAGAAACAATTTTCATTTTTTGTTCAGTTTAACTTGAAACCGAAACTAATCTGAAACTGAAATTAATCAAATTTAAAACAAACAAATAAATAATTTAATTAATAAAAAAAAATGACAAACATAGCAGAACTACTGAACAGAAAACTAAGAAACAATAATTATTAAAATAATCCCTAAAAAGATAAAAGATATAAATATATAAATTAAATTAAATACTTGTTTTATTTTAATAACAATTTTCGTTTTTTGTTCAGTTTAACTTGAAGAACCGAAACTAAATAACTGAAATTAACAAAACTTAAATTAAATAAATTAATAAATAATAAAAATGATGTACACAGCAGAACTACTGAACAGAAAACCGAAAACAATTATTAAAATAATCCCTAAAAATATAAAAGATAAAAAATTTTAATAAAATAAAAAACACTTATTTACTTGTTTTATTTTAGCCACTTGAAGTACTGAAATTTATAGAGTAAAAATCTATTTTTCAGGTTTTTTATTTTTATTTCTATGCAGACGCACTCACAAACACAAACTCAGCCCACTCACTCCACAATGATTCAGTCATTACACATACAGCTATTCTAGTCATTAGGTGAACAAATCTGCATATTTTATATTGCAATATATAAAAACGGAACAAGAGTTTATTTTGTGATAAGTAGCCAACTGTACATTTATTTATTAAGAATTAATTATTAGACACCTTCCTGTCTAAGGGGATTGTTCTTGGTTACAAAGAACTGAAAACGTGTGGCTATACAATTATATAATGACATAAATATCACTATCAACCAACCGATCACAAGCTGACATATCAGTCAAACCCAAAGCCGTGAAGTTGAACGCTCATATCTCAATATCTCACCTATGCTGGAGTCGGCGACCCTCCGGCGGTGAGGACTGTAGAACTGAGAAGGGACTTTCATTCCCGGAGGGGAAAGGCCATCGTTAATATCAGCGGGCAAGAGCTGCTGCTAAACACAAATAACAGAGAGTTCAGTGATAACACACGGGAGGACAACACTAAAAACTGATCACACGACTTAAAAACAGTTCATTACCTGTGCAACGGGGTATCCTCTTTCAGATTTCCCTGCAAAATACACCAGAAACTCTTAAATTCAGCCAATATTACACTTGGATTACCATGGCTAAGGCCTACAGACAATCTGAAATTAATTTGTTTCGTTTACATTTTTGTGCCACTCAGAAATCTGGAAATGCATTCAACATGTCAACATGAACAAGCATTTGCAACTTGTTTAACCTCCGTAATGTGGCTCAAATCTGAGCGAAACATGATGCTTGATGAAAAAAGGCACAAATAGATATATATAAACAACACAAAAACACATATAAATTACATAAAAAAAAAAAATTAATGTAAAAAACTAGCTAGGTGCAAGGGCGACATTCTCATATTTTTTTGTTTTAGTTTAACCTGAGTACTAAAATAGTTAAAACAAAATTACATAAAAGTGACAACAAAAAAACAGAAAAATAAAGACTATATAGACGTGTAAAAATACATAAATAAAATAAATAAATAAATAGTAATTAAAAAAAAAAACAAACAATATAATAAAAGTTACAAAAAAAAAAAACAACAAAAGTGCCAAATCTTCACCTAAAATTAAAAATATTAATAAATACATTAAAATAAAATAGTAAAAAAAAAAAAAAAATTAGCATGTCAATTATACTGAAATACTATTATTTATTTATTTATTTATTGATTTATTTATATTTATAAATTTTAATATATACATATTTTTGCAAAACAGATAATTTAACAATTTTTGAATTTAACAATCATGTTTTTTCATTGTGCATTCCAATAAGCTCAATTAAAATTTTGATTAAGTAAAAAATAAATAAAAAATACAGCTTACTAACACAAAAATTATAATAAAACACGATTTTTGAACATTTTTTTTAAAATATAATATAACATAACATAAAAATAATACATAAAAATAAAAGCTATATAGAAGTATAGAAGTGTAAACACAAAAACAGTAATTAATAAATAATAATAATAATAATAATAATAAAAGTGACAAAAACACAACAAAAGTGACAAATCTCAACCTAAAATTACTAAATATTAATATACATTAAAATAAAATATTAAATAACTAAAAAATACAGCTAACTAACACAAATGATAACAATAAAAAACATGATTTTCGAACATTTAAAAAAAATAGTGTTATCTGTTTTTGCAAATAAAATCATAAACTTCATATTTTATTTTATATTTTATTATATGTATATAGATGGTAACACTTTTTAATACTAAGACTCCACAACACTAATAAAACTTATGGTAAAGTGTTACCATTGAGATACTTTTATAATCTTAGTTAATATTTTGTTTTTTTAATATACACATATGGCAGCATAACTGAGGTACTAGTAAACTAACATAACATTAAATATGAACGAGCGTGTTGGGTTGTAGGGGAGTGTGGTTTGTGATTTATTCATTGACTGATAATGTTGGGTTGCTGGACTCCATCTGTCTGCGTGTGACCTCGACTGGCTGAGGTGCGCCGTTTATGGCTTTAAGACTGGGCACAAACTACAAATCGGCCCATTATAAATGCCTAAGTGGTAAT
This sequence comes from Labeo catla, assembly GCA_012976165.1. Taxonomy (NCBI): domain Eukaryota; kingdom Metazoa; phylum Chordata; class Actinopteri; order Cypriniformes; family Cyprinidae; genus Labeo; species Labeo catla. The sequence continues at coordinate 116,946 of VONZ01001069.1, forward strand.
TAGTTCAAAAGCAACCCCCACCCTGCTTTAAAGCCCAGAGAGGACCGGTTAGGCACGTGGATTAACCCCCCTCCACGTCTCGTGAGGGAAATCCCAGCATGACCTAAACCTGCTCAGGACAGCAGGCAACGCATGGGTTTGTGCGCTCATGTGTGGTTAAACTTCAGAGAATGAGCTGCAGCGGAAATGAGGTCAGACTGATGCAGTCACTAAAAAACAAAAATACACCTCACCCTTGAAAATATGATCTATGACCTCCTAATAGTCTAAAGTAAATACGCTGGTATCAAAATTTATGTAGATGAGCGTAGGTTTGCTTTAACTTACCGTCAATATCTAAGTTGTACATGCCATCATGTTCAGCGTAGTGAGGACCGTCTCCATACAGCTAACACACAAAAACACACAATAATACATTACAAAAATCATAATCAGCAGCACAGAGAATGCAAAATTTAAGTAATTATATCATGAAATGTGTACTGTGACTTTCAGAATATAAAAATTCCTCTCCAATCCATTCATAACATTGACTGCAAGTAAAATGTAAAATTATATTTTAATTACATTTTTAATATAATTTTATGCACATTTAAAAATATAAATATTTTATACATACATGTGTGTGTGTGTGTGTTTATGTATTATATATATATATATATATATATATATATACACACACACATACATACATACACACACACACATTTTAAAAAAGGATATTTAATTTAAATGTTATTGTAAATTATATTTGAATGTATATACATTTTTAAAATATACTTAAAATTATATTAAGTTTAATTAAATATGAATTTAATATATTATGTATATAATAAGTTAATTTTATATATTTCTATTAAATTTACTTAAATTAAAATACATTTATTTTAATTTAATATTTGATTTATACATTTATATTTAAATGTTTACATTTAAATCTATTAAATTAAAATAAATGTAATATTTGATGTTAATTTATAATTGTTAATATAGAGAATATTTTCAATATATTTTTATTAATTTGCTGTTAATTTAATATTTGCATTTTTTAAAACTATTTATTAAAAATAGTATATTAAATATATATATATATATATATATATATATATATATACACACACACACACACACACACACACACACACACAGTAAATGTTATTGTAAATTATATTTAAATGTACAAATATTCAAATATTTTTAAATATACTTACAATTACATGATGTTTTTAATAATATATATATATATATAAATAAATTTTATTTAATAAATGTATTAAATTGATTTATAAAATTAAAATACATTTATTTTAATTTAATATTGGACATTAACTTAATATTTATATAATATATAAATATATAATCAATATATAATTTAAATTGTTTTTTTTTTTTAATTATTCACACACACACAATTATAATAAACAATTATAATATAATATATGTTATATAATATAAACATTTTTATTATTTTCTGTTTGTATTTTAATACAAAAGACTATCCCATATAGCAGGAAAAAAAGTCCTGTTTAATATTAAAGTCAGAAATGGTCATTAAAATCATTGACTCCTTGTTAAGTGCAAAACAGGACAAGGCCAAAATAGGACACGCGTGACGTGTCTAACATTCATGAGCCCCGACAGGTGAGAGATCAGCGCTAGACAGGCCAGGTAAACATGAGGATCGCTAACAATGGCCGTCTAATCTCGCCCACTGACCGACTGACCTACAAACACGCGTCTGCTGACCTTCCCATCTACAGCTACAAGCCGCTCTGCTTTAAACAAACCGTCACAAGTCAAAATAAAAGACATCCTCAAGTGGACTAGATATCTGCTCCAGTCGGGTTTGTTTCCTTTAGGGATTAAGGTCTGATGGGAAAAGCAAAGCAGGAATAGATACCGGAGACTGTCTGTGTTCACTCACAGGCCCGACTTCACTAACATGAGCTCTTTAGTGTGGATTACTAGTCACACACTGATGGTTTGATGTGGTGGAGAGTGAATGTATTGTGTTTTCATACCCGTGCACCAAATGAGGGACTGTTCGCTTCTCCTGGAGCCCAAGAGCCGGAGCCGCTTCTTTCATCTAAACCTGAAAAACAAACAAACGCTGATCAATACTTAGAACTAGATATTCACTGAAAACCAGTAATTATGAATTTGACATTATAAATGTATACGGTTCTCAAAAATAAGATTTCTGTGCGTTTGAAAAAAGCCTCTTCTGCTCATCAAGGCTGCATTTATTTGATTAAAATTACAGTAAAATCTGTACAATTTTGAAATGTTTTTACTATTTCAAAAAGGTATTTTCTATTTGAATATACAGTAAAATGTAATTTATTTCCATGACCAAAGCTGAATTTTCAGCATCATTACTCCAGTCTTCAGTGTCACATGATCCTTCAGAAATCATTCTAATATGATGATTTCTGCATTTATTTGATTAAAAACCCAGTAAATATTCTAAATATTCTAAATATTATTATAGTTTAAAACAGCTGTTTTCTGTTCAAATGCATGTTAAAACATAATTTATTTCTGTGATCAAATCTGAATTTTCAGCATCATTACTCCAGTGTCTTGTGATGCTTCAGAAATCATTCTAATACACTGATTTCCTGCATTTATTTTATTAAAAATACAGTAAAAAATGTGAAATATTATTATAGTTTAAATTAGCTGTTTTCTATGTGAATATCTGTTAAAATGTAATTTATTTCTGTGATCAAATCTGAATTTTCAGCATCATTACTCCAGTCTTCAGTGTCACATGATCCTTCAGAAATCATTCTAATATGCTGATTTGCTGCTCAACAAACATTTCTGATTATTATTAATGTTGAAAACAGTTGTGCTGCGCAATATATTTGTGGAAACTGTGATGCATTTTATTTTTCAGGATTCACAGATGAATAGAAAGTTCAAAACAACCGCACTTATTTGAAATGGAAATATTTTGTAACATTATAAACACCTTTACTGGCACTTTTGATCCATTTAATGCATCCGTGATGGAAAAAGTACTCATTTCATAAGCTCCAATTTAGCACACACTACAAACGTCAACAGTAGAAAAAAAAAAAAACACCATGTTATTTTCAAAAACCTTCCATAGAAAATGAAATATGCATGTCTGTGGTTTGCATGTTCGACTAGTAGACTAATAGGTCTTAAAGCCTTGAACTTAGGCTGATTTCAGGTTGAGACGAGTTTCTTAAGCCTCTTTTACACGAGGTTGTTCAGACACAACAGATTTGTTTAGTTCTGATATTCTGCGTTCGCATTAACAGCATCATCAGGTCAGGTAGTGACATGAGCAAAGCTCAATGGTCGAAACTGCTTTTTTGTTCAGCGTCTCTGTATCTGCCATCTTTACCAGCTGATGTGCAATTTGACATGTCAACCAAACCTCAAAGGTTTCTAAACCACAAACGTCAGCGACCAAAAAGCACAAAGGCTGGAAACTCGCCGAATGGAAGAATTTTAAAGATCGACGGTGCAGAAATTTCCCGAAAACCATCTCCCCCTTAACGCTCGCGAGCATCTCTGGAGAGAAGCAGCTTAATTGTGCGCTGATTTGCATAATTGTGCATATTAATGAGGTCTCTGCTTATGAATATTCATAATTTTTGTTTTGTTGTCTAATTAAAAAGGGGGAAGGGGGGCGATCATGACAGCGCCGGCGACGGAGCGGAACAGAAGTACAGCGGACGAGTGAATTACGACTCGAGAGCCATTGGCGTGACAAACGCGATCCGCGGACGGGGGGGTTGCAGGCTTGTGTCAGCAAATTCAATAAAACGACAAGGGACGACGCAGCAGCGCACACCGCCGAGTGCACACACCGCCGACGGAGCAGAACCAGCAAAACAGGAAGAATTATTCAAGCGCTGCCGAGACGAGCTGCTCGCTGCACACAATGAGGACGGAAAGTTCATTACGAACGGTGGTTTTAACAATGACTGGACTTCCTGTGGCCGGCTGAAGGATCGCAGCCGTTCGAAGGCTCAGCTGCGAGACCTAGGAAGACTCCGGCATCCTCAGAATGAGCTTGCGGAAATATTCTTATAAATTCTTATATTTCATTCAAATCTAAGCTTTATAAACAGTACAACACACACAGAAAATAAAACATTTAAATGCAACATTATAAATGAGTATAAAAGGTACATACGTATTTGAAGATTAAGTATGTTATATTAAAAAATATTCATATAAAAAGTACGTTATATATAAAATATAGTAACCAATATGAAAAACAAAAAGTAATTGAATAGCGCACTTAATATAATTTAAGTGAATGCTTGATGATGATTAATGGAATCAAAATACAAAAATATACATTTAAATTTCAATATTGGCTAATATACATCCAATATTAATATGTATGCTATAAAAAAAAAAAAAGAAAAAAAAAAAAAAAAAAAAAAAAAAAAAAAGTAGTGCATTATTAAATTTTAGGAAAAATAAAAAAAAAAAAAAAAAAGCAGTTAAATATTAATATTGGCTACTATACATCTAATATTAACTAAAATGGTTCAAAATAAATAAAGATTGAATTAAGTGTGTTATTAAATTATTAGATTTTTTTCCAGTATTAGACAATATGCTACAAAATTGGGGGAAAAAAAACGTTTAAATTTAATATTGGTGTATTTAAATATTTAATATTTAATATTTAAAATTGGTTTTATTAATTTAAGTTTTATTAATTTATTTAATTTAAGATAATATTTAATTAAAATAATAATTAACAAATACAATTAAAACAGACAAAACATCATAGGGCAATGTTTTTGAAAAAAAAATTATAAATTCTTAAAGTGGTAGTTTTATGAATTAGAACATTTAAAAAAAAAAAAGGCTGATTTTTTTTATGCATTTCATAGGGCCCTCAGCACGTGAAGAATGGCATTTTGAGTTAATACAATATAATAATATAATAAATTTTTAAAAAGTACAAAATTTTTAAAACTATATATATATATATATACACACATTTTTTAAATATTGGTGTGTATATGCATATACATGTGTCCCACATGTATAAAAAATATTTTAATTATATATAAATTAAATTGGTTTTATTAATTTAATTTTTATTTAATTATAATTAAATAATACAATAATATAATAAAATGTAATATATATATATATATATATATATAAATATAAATATAAATATATATATATATATATATATATATATATATATATATATATAACAATTTTTTTTTTTCCCAGTATTAGCCAATATGCTACAAAATTAATAAGTTATTTTAAATATTTATATTGGAGTGTATGTGCATGTGTGTGTCCCATATTAACTGATTAAGCTTAATTAAATCTAAGTCAATGAATGATCAGCAATGTAACTACTGCTACAAAATAAAATATACCATTTTTAAACCAGTATATATTGTGCAATCCCTAGATAGGATGCTGCTTATGTAGGCAGCTTACTAGTCTTGGGTAACATTAAGCAAAAGACCTTGGTGACATCAACCAAAAAGAAAGTAATTTCTGAGAAGCAGCGAGTTGTTATATTTCCATGGTCAATTTTGATCCTGATCATGAGAGTCTGAGGTAGAGGGAAGTGAGATTGGTATTTACAGCGATCCGTGACGGGTGGGAGAGAAAGACAGAGATGAAAGACAGCTAATACTGTGAAATACAGCGCGAGAAACAACAGGAGGGTGATGACATATCAGCACAGTATGAAAAAACCCTCAAAAATAGAGGTGATCCATATTCATAAGCGCAGTGAACATTCACTCCAATTAACAGAACTGATTAGTGGGTGGAAAAGTGCAAAATTCATTCAGAAAAAGGCCCTTTCCCTCTCCAGACGGCCGTAAAAATCTCTTTACATTAAAAGCGAACGGCTGGAGTTATGAGACATTCCCCTCCGCACCTGAATAAACAAAACTTTGCTCCGCAGGCCCAATAAAAAGCGTCTGCTGCGTGTTTGAGCGTCTAATGGTTACAGCTGATCCGCAGAGGCCAGCGACCCCGACGAATCACAACCACGCTTTATGTACTTCACAAACAGGTAGAGACGGACGACGTGCACCATTTCAGAAAATCAGGCAAAGCCATCAAACAAATCAGATCAAAGTTTAGGTATTATGTCGTGTTATATTTGTCTAAAGCTCTGCTTACTCATTCTTTAACCAGCTGGGAGACTCAGACTAGTAAAACACACCGGACGTATGATGTTCACTTGTTAGGGGAGGAAAAGCAGCCGTCTGCGAAATAATGCAAAACGGGTGATTTCGTTCAATCAGAGGAACTATAATCATAACCAAATGGTCACTGTAACAGAGCGAACGCAGAATGTTTAAATGTAAAAGCATTAAAAAATAAAACGATAAAAACATTAAAGACATGTTTTGAAACTAAATACAACAAGTAATGCATTAGTTTAATTAATTAATTAAATTGCATTATTAAAAAAAAAAAAATACAAAATATTATCAAAAACAGTGGTCAAAAAAAATTTACATCACGTTAATGAAAGGGAATGCACACAATTTTTTTTTACGCATTAATTTGATAATGATATTTGTATTCAATAATTCAATTAAAATAATTAAAGCAATACTAAGTAACACTGAATAAAAAAACAAAACACATTAGGAACACTTAATAAATTATTAATAATACATTTTTAATAATAAATCATTAAATTTTATTAATTTAACTGATTAGACAATCTTTTTAATTATTAAAATTGACCACTAAAACAAGATAAGACAATGTTAAATTTAAAAATTAATTAACATTAAATACAATTACAAGAGACAACACATCATAGGCCACGGTTTAAAAAAAAATATATATATATATTAAATTGGTTTTATGAATTAGATTAGATGCACATCGATTAAAAAAATAATAAAAAACCATTTTTTTTAATGCGAAATGAAGTGAAGAATGGCAATGTTAGTTAAATCAAACTTGTAAAATAATAACTTAAATTTAAATACTTAAAACAGACAACACATCATAGGGCACTGTTTTTGAAAAAAAATAAATAAATAATAATAATAATAAATAAAAATAAAAACAAAAACAAACTAATAAATTATTCAATTGGTAAAGTTTTATAAATAAAAAAAGCTGATTTTTTTAATGCATTTCAAAGGGCCCTAAGCAAGTGAGGCATGGCATTTTGAGTTGTGATTAAATCATAAACTTGTAAAATAAAATATATATATTTTTTTTATTAAACTTGTCAAATATAAAATTACATTAATATACTCAAAAAAATACTTATTAAAAAGATTAAATATTTAATTAAATATTTCTAAAAAGTTAAAAGTTGTCCTAGGACAAGAATGGGTATTGTTTTGGTTTTAGGACAACTTTGATGAAAGTTTTTGATCCACTTCAAATGTTGACTACTTTTTGTTTACCTGCATGTCATGTGACCATTAACCAATATCAGATAATCATGAACTATTGAATATCAACAAGTAAACATTTTAAGTAAATATGTTTCAAGGAACTTGAGGAACTTCAAGGAACAGGTAATATTTTAGGTCAAAGGGTTCAGCTGACAAAAACATTTAGGAAACCCTGGACTAGAATGATATAAACAACAATATTTACCATAAATAAAAGCATGTAAAATGCCAGGCAAAAACTTCCAAACCCTTTGTTAAGTAATATAAATAAATAAATACGCATGCATTTTGCATCAAAGAAATCTAGACATTCGATCACTAAGTGCATGTAGTTTTTCTCCATTTATGAGCAGACGAATCACGGCAGTCGAGAGTCATGTTGTGTCATCCCGAGATCCACGCTACCTGCTCGCACAGACACGCTAATTACACGGCACAATAGAGGCTACGAAGCGGCCGTGGAAGTGTTTCTGTCCCGAGGGTATCGTGAGCGGGTCGGTGAGCTCAGACTGACTCAGGACAGATACATTCACACACAAAGACAGCAAAGCTGTAATTATGAGGAGAGAAACGGCGAACCGAACGAGTCACGCCTGAGTCACGGGCTACAGGGCTCCCAGATACACAAACACATCAAAACACCGCATTCAAGAGATAGACGTTCTCAAACAAACAATTTATTACGAGTTCTCACTCCATGTGACTCATATCTCAGGGTATTTTTATTCAGTCTGCATATCAAAAGTCTTAGAGTATATCATGTCGGTCTGGTTATTTAGGGAAGGGCGGGATATTGAGTATTTACAATAGGTGTGATGATTTTGGAGATATCAAATCAAGAAACACAATTAACGTTGACATAAGCCGTCAGTATTGATTCGTCAGTACTTTCAGTATTGCATTGAATATTTTTAGAAAAACAAACCAAGCGATTTCAGAGCAAATAAAGTAACTTTTAAAGTAAATATATAAAATATTAAAGTAAATTTTTCAAGTCAAAGGGTTCGACTGACAAAAACACGTTAGACTAGAATGACACAAACGGCAATATTTACCATTAATATTTGAAAATTCCATGTAAAAACATGTACAAATGTGACAAAAAAAGAGACAAAAACAAAACAAAAACAAACAAACAAAAAAAAAAGTGTTACAGTACTGCATTGAATATTTTAGTCAATATTGCAATAACGGCTGTGCACCCTAAATTGAGTTAAAAAAAAAAAAAAAAAAAATCACAGCAAATACACTAAAAGTAACTGTTAAAAATATTAAAGTAAATATTAAAGTAAATATTAAAGTAAATATTTCAAATCAATGGGTTGGACTGACAAAATTACGTTGGACTAGAATGAAATTAAAAGCAATATTTGCCATTAATATTTTAAAAATCCATGCAAAAAACATGCACAAATGTGAAATTAAGTTTGAATATCCAAATATTGGCCTTGTTATGGGATAACTGGTATACTGAATATTTACAATATATGTGATGATTTTAGTGATATAAAAATCAAGCAACACAATTAACATTAACACAAGCTGTTAATTTGACAAATTTGTATTTCCTCTATTTTTCCCCAATGTGCATTTAGCAAAACCTAAACAAAAAGTGATTTTTACAGTATTGCATTGAATATTTTTGCTCAGTATTGCAATAACAGCTGTATGGCCTAAATTATGAGTCTATTAAAGACATTAATAAATAAAGAGTCATATAAAGACATTTCAGAGCGAATACACTAAAAGTAACATTTAAAAAAATATTAAAGTAAACATTTCAAGTCAAAGGGTTCGACTGACAAAAATACGTAGGACTAGAAAGACATAAACAGCGATATTTACCACACATATTTTTACATTTCATGCAAAAACATGCACAAATGTGAAAACAAGACAAAAACATGATTTATTACTAGTTCTCACTCATAAGCATATCTTGTGTTATTTTAATTTAGTCCACATTCCAAATACATATATAATGTAGTGAATGTTGATATAAGCTGTTGATTTGACAAATTAAAATTCTTCTTTATTTTTCTCATGCATTTAGCAAAAACTAAACAAAAAATTATTTTTACAGTATAACTAAAAGTAACTTTTAAAAAATATTTCAATAAATATTTCAGGTTAAAGGGTTCGACTGACAAGAAAAACGCTGGACTAGAATGACATAAACAGCAATATTTACCATAAATATTTTAAAGTCTGCAAAAACATGCACAAATGTAAAAACATGACACAAAAAAAAAAATCATGATTTATTACTAGTTCTCACTCATAAGCATCTCGGGTTATTTTATTTTAGTCGGCATATCATAATATCGGCCTTGTTAATTAGGGATGATGGGTATATTGAATATTGACATTGTGATAACATTGACAAGCTGTTAATTTGACAAATTAAAATTTCCTATAGATTTCTCAAGTGTGCATTTAGAAAAAAATTTGAACAAAAATATTTTTCAGTATCGCATTGAATATTTTTAGTCAGCATGTTATAATGGCTACATGGCCTAAATTAAAAAAAAAAAAAACATAAATTAAGCCATTTCAAAACAAACACACAAAAGTAACTTTAAAAGACATTAAAGTAAATATTAAAGTAAATATTTCAGGTCAAAGGGTTTGACTGACAAAATTACGCTGGACTAGAAATTACATAAACAGCGATATTTACCATAAATAGTTTAAAATTCCAGGCAAAAACATGCAAAAATGTGAAATTTGGTCTGCATATCGAAATACTGGCCTTGTTATTTAGGGATAACTGGTATATTGAATATTTACAATATGTGTGATGATTTGGTGATGTAAAATCAAGCAACACAATTACATTTATATAAGCTGTTAATTTGAAAAATTATTTTTCCTATATTTCTCTCAAAGTGCATTTAGCAAAACCTTAACAATAAAATATTTTTACAGTATTGCATTGAATATTTTTAGCCAGTATTGCAATAATGGTTGTGTGGCTTAAATTATGAGACAAAAAAAGCCATTTCAAAACAAATACACAAAAAGTAACTTCAAAAGACATTTAAGTAAATATTAAAGATAAATATTTCAAGTCAAAGGGCTCAACTGACAAATTTACATTGGGCTAGAATGACATAAACAGTGATATTTACCATAAATATTTTAAAATGTCATGCAAAAACATGCACAAATGTGAAAACATGACAAAAACATGTTTTATTACTAGTTAAGCTGTTAATTTGACAAGCTAAAACTTCCTATCGATTTCTTTTAGTGCTCATTTAGCAAAACCTTTTTGCTTTTTTACAGCATTCTGTTTCTTGCACTGAACATCTGCAATCAGCTGTTTGGCCTCAATGATGAGTCAAAATAAAAACATGAAGTCATTTCAGAACAAATACATGAACTGATGCTGAATGTTGTCAAGAGGCTGAAATGTTCTTCACTGTGGCAAGATTTTTCTTTCCTACTCATGAAAACTCTTTGCATTTCTCTGTATTTTTAACACAAGTTCTGCTGTTATAAATATCTTAGTTGTTCTCAGTTTCAGGTACTCAGTAAATGAAACTGTGGCCGGTGACAGACTCGGATCCTCACGCGAACGGCCTCCTCAAACTTCAGATGAAACACTAATTCTTACTGCATCTTTGTGTCATAAAGCACAATAAACTGCCACTCGAATCATCACAGAATGTCAAACAATCAACTAATAAATCACAAAGTGCAAACACTGGGCAGGACGCGTCACTCGCTATTCAAAGTCACACAAAAAAGGGCTAAAAGAAAGCATGTGGTTTTAGTCTTTGATGAGCAGATACGTCTCGGGTGGATTCAGTCATAACACTCATATTCTCTCAATCAGCGCGCTGGGAGTGCCGTGCTGAAACCATACGCTTCTCCACATGCCATCTATTGAGTTATGAAGAACTTTTGTCCTTTGCGTGGAGGATTGTGCCGTCCGGACAAAGACACCAACTGCCTCTATTACAGGAGAGCGACTCCAGATCTGATTTCAAACAGAGCCGCTCACACTATATTAAAAGAGATAGTTCACCCAAATATCAGAGCGAATAAATGATGACAGAACGTTCATGTCACTCTAAACCTGTATGACTTACTTACATCAGAAAAACACAAAAGACAACACTCTGAAAAAAACATTGTAGTTCAAACAACATTGGACACCTTTGACCAAATTCAGGTTTTTTCCATTTAGATTTGGTCAACTTTTTAAATTTAAATGTTAAAATTTAATTTTAGCAATCAAAATGCATGTCTAATTTTAGAACTATTTATTAAAGGTTTGAAAAGAATTATTTTTAGGGCCTTGTAAAATCAGCTTTATTTTTTCCTAAATTCTATTTTATTTTTCCCAAATTTTGTTTTTTAACATTTTAATTTTTCTGGATTCCATTTAATGTTTTTTTTTTTTTTTTTTTTTAATTAAATTTAGTAATCAAGAAGCTAGTCTAATTAATTGACATCACGAAACTTGCACAAAATAAGGAATATTTATTAAAAGTTTATTAAGAATTACAGTTTAGGGCCCTATGAAACCAGCTATATTTTTTCTAAATTCTGTTTACATTTTTGTTTCTCCCCAAATTTTTATTTTGGATTCCATTTTAATTGTTTAAAATTTAGTAACCAATAATTAATTTAATAATTGATTTAAATGATTAATTAAACTTGTACAATATAATAACTATTTATTAAGTTTAAAATTAATTAAATTTTTAGGGCCATATGAAACCAGTTTTATTTATTTATTTATTTATTTATTACCATTTTCATTTAAAATGGATTTTTTTGGCAAAAGAAAGTGTTGTACAACACAGGTTTACTGTCAAAATTTAAACATGGAAGATAAATTGTGCAATATTCCTTTAAAAGTTTTCATTTTAATTTATTTTATTATTATTATTATTATTATTATTACTACTTCAAGAAATATATTCTACTGCATAACAATAATATATTTCATAACTCACAGTAACGTCACAAATTCCTCAAGCTAAACCAAACTTTTATTTTGGTAGGTTGTCATGAAGCCTAAGACAAACAGATTTCACATTAAAAGCTTTTTTTCCTAGTTTAATAGTTAAAGACACTAGTCCATACCAGAATTGATTAAGCCCTAATTTTGAAAATTCCCAAATTCTGAATTATATAGGAAAATACAACGTCACAGTCCAATGCTTCAGTTTCAGATCAATACTAAATTATATACATAAACACATAAAAACACTAAAACATACAATCTACTCAAGCTCTCCGTGACACTGCAAAATAAAACCGCATTCCTTCCGAACTAGTTTAGTTTGCTTTAGTTTAACTGTGAATGGTGAAACATCACCCTTTCATATTAAGTTTTGTTAGATTCACCCGTAAACTTTTGATTTTCGATTAAAAAGAATGCGATATCTGAACGTCTCGAACAAAGAGAGACTCCATTCGGGTGAGACGGTGCAGCTCCAGCGGGAGGTTGTTTTGTGTGTTGTTTTAATGTTTGTTGACATTGTTTGCAGGGGTGAGAGGACGACTATCATTTCCCATCATCCCCTCCTCCCCCGTGATGGAGGGGCGACAGCTGAGAACATGAAACGGCGAGAGCAAGATGGATCAGAACGACGAGGATCAAACAGGCTTCGCAAACACTCGGACTCTAACGACATTGACACGTGTGAAGCGAAAGAAAGAATTCATTCATTCATGAATTCATTTTCCGAAAGTGTGAAAGCCGTCTGCAGGTTATATCAGTTTCTCTGTATCTTGAATCAGTTGTTTTTATAATCATAGTAGTAAAAGCAAAAGTCACGTTTGTTGTTAAAGTGAGCAAATTAAAAGTGCCTACCAAACTGACTGCTGGGTAAAGTAGGGCCTCGGTTCTTCCCGTTTGACACCGGATGAGGAAACATCTACGAAAGAGAGAAAAAAATATATATATATTAGCAGAGAAAATACAAACCATCGCTTTAAAATTAACATTATACTAATATTACAGATCTACTGCATCAGTAATAGTTGACAAATACAACAAATATAATTTAATCAGATTTTTTTTTCTATTTATGTTTATTTTTTTCAATTTAAAATTATGTGTCAATTAAACTATTTAATTAAACAGTTTATTTAGTAAATAACCTATTAAGTAATTAAATGAATAAACATTAAAAAATTAAGGGGAAAGTTTATATCAGTGTTATTAGAGTTAAATAAAACCAAAACCTAAAAAAAACACAACAACAACAACAACATTAAAACAAAAATGTTAACTGAATAAAATATTTAAAAAAGTAAAAATGGCCATAGACATAAAAATGAAAAACAACTAAAACAAGAATAAAAGCACTTCCAAATTACTAAAGATTTTACTAAAATTTAAAAAAATAAATAAATTATATCTATATATATCTATATCCATCTATCTATCTATCTATCTATCTATATCTATATATATAAAAATAGAAATATAAATATATAAAACTAATACTAATACTGATATATTATATATTTGTTAATATATATCAGTAATAGTTGACAAGACAAACATTTTTAATATAAATTGATTTTTTTCCATTAGGTTTGTTTGTTTATTTATTTATTTTTTAAATTCAAGTATAAATTAAACTATTATACAACTATTATACAAATATATACACATACATACACATAAATATTTTTTTTAAATAATATATATTTTTTATACATATTTGCTATTTTTATTTTAGGTATTTCATTTATATTTTACATTATCTCGATTATGAAGCAAAAAAAAAAAAACCGCAATAAAATACAACATAATGAAAACACGTGTGTGGCCTAACAACGGCCTTTAGTTATGACTACCATACAACACAGTCACAATACACTGCAGTTTCTTGACATCTGATGTCAACTAGCCATGATGTGTTATTAAAACCAGAGCAGAACAGTCTCCTCGACTTACAGCACTGAAATCCAACAGGTCGTTCAGCTCCATGTCGGTCCCCACCGTTGCCATTCTGATCCTGTGTGCTCTTGATCTGCTTTTCTGGCTCGACGTCTCTCTCTCAGCTCAAACAGGTTTATGATCCTGCATGGAAGGAGATGCATAATAGACAAGCGCGCTTTCAGATCATCTATGAACCTCTGGGTCTAGTAATCAAATCTGACATGAATACATACGATCCAAAATAATCCGGCTGCTGCTTCCATCTGAGGAACTACTCTACATTACAGACCTGCTTTAATAGAGTGTTTTCCCAGAATGCACCACATCTGAACTCGGTTAACCACCAAAGGAGACCACCAGCGAGTATCCACGCCACGCGTTTAAGAAATAACCACCCACTTACCCACACCTAGACTACGGGAACTAGTTAGTAAACAGCTATGATTCCTGGAATTAAACAATTCATTTGTAGCATAGCTAGGACCGCAAGCTTTTACACATAACTTTTTAGCTTTAATGCCCATGCAGAACATGCATTTGCACTCAAATAACATGCTTTGCAATCCAAACCTGGAAATCAATTTAGGCAGCTTTCAGAAGACAAATGTCATGTCACACTAACGCAGAATCAGACAGATCAAACCACGCACTGCGATTTTACACTTTTCCTTAATTCATGAAGCAACTCATTAAACATCAGCACTGCATCACACAGACACAAGAAATGTGAGAAGCCCTCTCCAAAAATACATTCGTCATCAGCACCGCGCCAATAACACCTTCGCTGGAATCATAATCAGCACCTCTATTGACGATCAACAGGTAGATGACTGTGAAACATTAAAGATCACAAATGCTGCAATGAAGCCCAATAATTGCTTTACTTTCACATTTAGGATCCACAGTTTACACTGACAAAAGGATATCAGAAAGTGTTTGTGACATGTAGCATGGCAATACCATGGTTTTGAGCTTGTAGTATGGTAATACTGTGATGTTTTTGAATGCAGTCTCACCAAGGCCGCATTTACTTGTTAAAAAAAAATACAGTAAAATCAATAAAATTGTGAAAAAGTATTGCAATTTAAAATAACTGGTTTCTATGTGATTATCTGTTAAAATGTATTTTATTTCTGTGACGCAATGCTAAACTTTCAGCATCATTACTCCAGTCTTCAGTGTCACATGATCCTTCAGAAATCATTCTAATAGGCTGATTTGCTGCTCAAGAACCATTTTTGATTACATCAATGTTGCAAACAATTATGCTGCCCAATATTTTTGTGGAAACTGGATTTTTCCAAGATTCCTTGAATAGAAAGTTAAAAAGAACAGCATTTATTTGTAGCATTATAAATGAATGTCACTTTTGATCAATTATAATGCATCCTTAATAAAAACAAGTATTATTGCCTTGTAAGAAAATCTTACTGATTTTACCTAAACTTTTGAACAGTAGTGTATGCCATGGAAATATTATGGTTTTGAGGGAAAATGACATTGGGCATAAAAAGTACTACACCGTTTTTGAAAATACAATGGAATTTTAGGCTTTACAGTTCAAAACAGTGGTTTTAATGATGTTTCCAAGTATCTATTTCAGCATTAATATATATTTTTGACATTTATTTTACATGGCACCAGTGTAGGACCATGATTTTGAGTCATTTTGGACATCAGTTGTGACATTTCCAGTGATTTGTTCACTTGTAGCTTGGAAACACCATTACAGTATTTAAAAAAAAAAATACAGTGTAAACACATTTGAACATTCAGCACCACTGTATATATGAGAGCTCCACCTGATATTGTCATTGCACCATGGTAAAACCACAGTACTACTTGGCTTCAAGCTTCTACAACACGTGCAACTGCCGTATTATAGATCCAACATCCAAAAGATGAAAACAACCCATAGGACTCAACACAGGCATGATCAGCAACAGGCCGAAACACATGAAGACTTCAGGCCACGTTCACCCTCGATGGTGAACAAGACCCCCCCCCATCCTCTTCCACACAAAGAAACACACGGTCCTCGACACAAAGTTTGAAAACTACACAAGAACAACAAGAAACACTCCATATGGGAGAATAGTGATAAGAAGAGTGTGTAAACACCTCCACTAGTTTTCCAGACAGGAAAAGATGGGAAAGCCATTCCCAAAAGTGGAATAAAGAAAAGTTATTTCCCAAGAAAAGACAAATAAACAAAGCAGGACATTAGAAGAACTGCAAATGGGAGGAAATTCAAAACACAGCAAATGTAAAATACATCAAACGAACTTCGCAGATGACTTTATTTAACCCAAGTGCAAACTTTCATCTGGTATAACCATCAAAAACTTCAAATACCCGAATTGCAGCAAATATACAAGCGAAAGAGGCAGTAGATGTCCCATAAAGTTGTAAACACACAGATACTGTGGTAAAAACGAGCTATACCGGGGGTTTTAAACTTGACATTGTTGGCAGTATTGAACAAAGAAGCCGTTTCCTCTGGACTCGAACCCCACACACACACCGAAGCTCATAGACAAAACACTTCACACACATTTACGGTACAACAAAAGTTCATTAATCACAACAGCCACGTTAAAGTCAAAAACGTGCACGTTTACGCGTGTAAAACGCGATAAACGCGGTAAATACTCACCGTTTCTCGCGTCACACGCGCGGCATCCAGCGGGAGAGAAACGCGCTTCAGCCCGAGAGGAAAAACAGAAAAGTTGGGGGACAAAATTTCCCCCCTCCGCGTCTCAGGTCCCGCTAAATCACGGTGCAAAACGCGTCCTATTTCCCGGGAAACACGAACAATCCGCGTCGAGAGTTGTTACAATGTAACTGCGCTCAAATGTAACTCCGGCCAAAGTTCTATTCTAATTCTTTTGAGCGCTACAAATGTAACATCTCATCTTCCGAGGAGACATTTTAGCACCGTCCACATTGTCAGCCCCAACAGTGTATCCCTCCGCTCTGAGGGGAGACGTTACAGCGGTGTCCGATTTCAAACGCCCAGAAAACTAGGACCGCGTTTATTACGCGATTACTTTGACGCTTGCCGTATACGAAACACAAATAAACTGCGAAATAATGCGGACAACAGTATGTCTAACTTTATTGTGACAGGAGCAGGATTTTGCGGTAAATTGCGCCGTACTAGACTAACGCGCGGAATGAGACGACGCACCGTTAAAGACCGATGGACTGAGAAACACTGCGAGATGGAGCGATAGACCCACCTGACTAACCAATAGGGTTTCGGGAAGGTTTGATTGACATATTCAAGGACCAATGAAAACACTTTTTACACTAAAGCCAAACCTCTCTTCCCTGCACACCCTACCCAGGTTTTAAAAGAATGGCAACAGGAAGCCATGGAATACTGTGTATTTTTTGTTTTACACGAAACGTTTACCGCTAATTCAGCGATAGAATCGCAATCGCAGAAACTTTTGTTTTAAAATTTGTTCGAATTAATTTAAAATGTTATAGTATGATTACAGTCAGGCACATGTAACATAAAATAGGCTATAACACACTGACAAAAGTACCATGGTCTTACCAAGCTGTTGAGGTATCACAGTACCATGATATTCTTTGGAATATCATGTAAATAAATATGGTAACCATTTAAAACCATGCCATATAATGTAAAAATATAAACCACTGTTTTTTCTGGCCTGTATATATATATATATATGATAAATATGTGTTGTAATCAGTGAATCTCAATTAAAAAAAAAAAAAAAAAATTGAAAATATATTTAGTTTCAGCCTTCACATACACCTAAACATGTATTTTGGAGGCGAGATTTGCAGGCAAATTTTACAATATTTATGCAAATTTATATATATTCAAACATATTTGTAAAAAATATATTTTTATTTACAAATATATTACTGGCAAAATATATGGGCCACCACGCTACTTTCATTTTGAGACTGGAAACTCTTGTTTACATAAAATATATTTGATATAAATATATTCTGACATGCATGATATAGATTAAATCTGAAATTAAATACAGAAAAAATATATATAACTGTTTATAGACCTATTTGCCCCACACAGTTAAAAACTGATTTTCTTTAAGATAACGACACTGGAAAATATAAACAACACTGTTTGAAAAAAAAAAAAATTATATATATATATATATATGTATATATATATACACACACACATATATACATGCTAAATATGTGTTGTAGTCAGTGAATCTGAATTAAATATATTTTTTAAAATTGAAAATATATTTCATTCAAACCTTCGCATACACATAAACATGTATTTTGGAGACTATATTATGATATTTATGCAAATATATATATTTAAATATCTTTGTAAAAAAATCTATTTTTTTATTTACAAATATATTACTGGCAAAATATACGGGCCACCACGCTACTTTCATTTTGAGACTGGAAACTCTTGTTTACATAAAATATATTTGATATAAATATATTCTGACATACATGATATAGATTAAATCTGAAATTAAATACAGAAAAAATATATATAACTGTTTATAGACCTGTTTGCCCCACACAGTTAAAAATTGATTTTCTTTAAGATAACGACACTGGAAAATATAAACAATACTGGTTGAAAAAAAAATAATAATAAAAAAAAATATATATATATATATATATATATATATATATATATATATATATATATACATGCTAAATATGTGTTGTAGTCAGTGAATCTGAATTAAATATATTTTTTAAAATTGAAAATATATTTCATTCAAACCGCCGCATACACATAAACATGTATTTTGGAGACTATATTGCGATATTTATGCAAATATATTTAAATATCTTTGTAAAAAAATCTATTTTTTTATTTACAAATATATTTCTGCCAAAATATAGGGCCACCACGCTACTTTATTGTGGGACCGGAAATAGTTGTTTATATAAATGATATAGATTAAATCTGAAATTAAATATACAAAATGAGTTTATGCCTGTTTATATCCCTATTTATCCCACGCAGTTAAAAATGGATTTTATTTAGGATGACATATGACATTGATATGCTTGCAAAAGCAATAAACCAGTTTCTCTTTTCACCTTGAGTTTGTTAAAAGAGCACGCTGGTGTTAAGGCAGTGTTAGCACTTCCTAAATCTATCTTAGATTTGGAGAGCTGACACCTTGGATAATCTAAAACTGAATGAGCCATAATCAGAAGTGAAGCGAAGCAAATGGCTTCTGGCTCGAGGTGCGAAAAGGACTTTCAGGGGGCAGTAAAGAGGAGGAAGCGCCGACATTTGGTGTTGTGGTGGGAAAACAGAAGCTGCACCTCGGCCCTTTAACTGGTGTTTTTTGAGGTCACTGTGGTGCAGAAACCACACTGGTGCGGGAGGTTAATACGAACAAACAGCAACCTGATGATTCATATGTGTAATATATCTGTCCTCAGGTGTTGACAGTGAAACTGTGGCATTTTCTAATGAAAACGAGACCAGGTAAACACTGACATTAAAGTCAACACATGAAAAAATTCACCCTGTTTACGTTCTCGATTCACGGTTTGACTGTGAACGAATCATCAGTGCACAAAGAATGTTTTTCTTCATAATCGTTCATCAAAATGGTACATTGTCATATCTTTTATTGTTTTCAAGAAATGGCAATAACAGAAATTATCTATTATAGAGCTGATGGAATGTTCTCAGAACATAAATGTTATTTATGGACATTCATGGTTTTTCTGAAATGTTCATCTAATGTTTTTTTAAATGTAACATTTGAATGTTCACAGAACATTCTAAAGCAAGTTGTAACATTTAAAAAACATTTAATGTTTGCAAAATTATAAAAAATATTCCTTAACGTTCATATAGCAGCGAAAAACGTTTTACAAACATGTTCAGAGAACATTCAGAAATAAGCTTTTCATAACTCCTTTTCAGCTGATATCAATCTGGGCCAAACCTGACAGTCAAAGAACTATTTATGGACACATTTCACAATCCAATCAAATGGTTCCTCTCTAGATTTCTTTCCTGGTTTGTCCGGGTTCGCTCATAAATACGTCACATTACGAAAGTAAAATGGGTTGTGAATGCTTCATACTGTCAGCCGAATGCCAGATAATGTTACAAATCGGTAAAGATTACGTTATGGCATCAAATAACCTAGTCCGTGCAGCAGCATCAAACCTAGTTTTAAACATTCAGGTCGTAAATATCTGTGTCCGGCTTTTAAACTTAGTACATAAGGGTAACTAAAGCAGGTCTGGACTGATAAAGAGTAAATGAAGCAGGTCAGGTCTGATTCTGGAGGTTTAGTGCTGTATTTATGGAAGGAGCAGACGAGACAGCAGCATCATGTCGGTGAAACACTAATCCACTGGAAACACAAACACAGACGCTAAAAGAGGCATGTCAATCAGTTTAACCCCACAATGAATAGAGCCGTGTGTGAGAATTTAACCCCGTGTGGGGGTTTACTAACTTTTTCATCATGTTGTCTTCACCAGTGACCAGACTGTCCACAATACTTTGCTTCAGTCATTCGGTAATGGTCACTCTATGTAAAAAAAAATAAAATAAAATAAAATAACATAAATGACTACAAAATGAGCACAATTATTTTAATGTAATGTTTTTGATTATTTTTATTTTTGGTTAGTGTATTATTTCAAATGAAATTAATCATTTATACTCAAAAATTACAACAAAGACAATTACTAAAAAGATAAATAAATTTGTACATTAGCCACATGTGTCAGTTCACAGATACATTTTAAATTCACTTTTTGGATTAAAAAAATATTTTTTTTTTATTAATAATATATATATAATATATACATGTATTAAAATATATAAAGTGTTTTTATTTTATCAAAATATTTTCCTTTTTTATTTATAATAATTTAATGTTTTTTTAAATATTTTTATTTATACAATTATACCATGCTTAACATATCAATTTTTTAAACTAAAAATGTTTTAAACTAAATTAAGCAATTAAATATATTTGTACAGTGGCCACATGTAAATTAATGGATACTCATATAAATTCCCTTATTTCACTGAAAATTATTTATTTAATTTTTATTATTTATTTTTTATTAATTATTTTATATATTGAATTTATTTATTTATATTTTATTTCATACACTTGTACATTAGCCACATGTATGTCAATTCACAGATACATATATACATTCACTTTTTCACTCAATTTTTTAAAATTATATAAACAATATATAAATTTATTTAAAAAATAAATTATTTTTTATTTTATTTTGTATTAATATTGTTCTTATTTATTTATAATAATTTAATATTTTTGTTTATATTTTTATTTATAGAATTATACCATGCTAAACATATCAATGTATTATTTTAAAACTAAATTAAGCAGTTAAATACATTTGTACAGTGGCCACATGTAGATTAATGGATAATTATATAAATTCACTTTTTTTTACTGAAAATTACTTATTAAATTTTTATTTATTTTTAATAAATTGATTTTTACTAATTATTTTATGTATTGTATTATATTTTATTTCCACAATTATAGTGTATTATTGTATTATTTTAAACTAAATTAATCATTTTAAACCAAATTAAAACAGACAAAACTAATATAACTAGATAAATACATTTGTACATTGGCCACATGCAGATGTGTCAGTGCATAAATGCTAATATAAATTCAGTATTTTTTATATCACTATTAATGATTTATTTTTATTAATTATTATTTTTTAAATAAAACATTTTGGTTTATTTAATCATTTCTTATTTATAGAATAATACCATGTTAAACATGGTATAATTCTATAATTACACCATTCATTTTTTTATTTACATTTTTATTTGTAGAATTAAACCATCCTAAACATATTAATGCATTATTTTAAGATATATGATTTTATATTTTCTAAAGAAAATGTAAGTGCTGTTTGCCCATGCACCACAGAGAGTTACAGTTTATCACTTTTTATTATCCACTGAAGTTTAATAGTTTATAATAGTTTGATTTGTTTGGAAAACATGTTTCACATTTCAAATGATGTGCTGGCCTCAGCAGACACGCTCCACAAAAATCATCCCCGCTCGCACAACTTCATCTCCGGGGCTGTGATGAGCGCTGCTGTTTATACTCACTTTACTCAGCCCAGATCAGCAGGCGCCGCGGCTCAGACCCGGTCCGCGCTTGACTAGCTGCTCTATTGAGTCGATGGGGCCGTGAATGTGCAGGACTGAATGCAGGGCCAGCTGCGTCTGGCATCAAGTGCATTCATCTCAGGGTTTGGAGAGCATCGAGCAGGATTAGCTAACTGAAAGCATCCGCCAATACCATCGAAACCATGGCAACCGGCACCTCGCACGACCGACGCATACGAGAGAGGAGATACGGCGAACGTTACGACAGATAAGGGTCAAAACACACAAGACACACATGATGAGACGCTCCTACGATACGGACCGTGGCAGCTGTGCACGACATGAATGGACTGACGATTGCAGAAATATGACCAATTAAAAAGGAATTCCACAATCCTTGAGATAATAAACACACTTGACATACAAACGTCACTGAGAACGGCTGCATTTCACAAATCATCACGGAGTAAACAAGTGAATGGAATAGTTCATCCAAAAATGAACATTTGCTGAAAATGTGCTCACCCTAAGGTCATCAGAGATGTAGATGAGTTTGTTTCTTCATCAGATTTGGAGAAATGCAGAATTCCGTCACTTGCTCACCAACGGATCCGCTGCAGTGAATGGGTGCCGTCAGAATGAGAGTCCAAACAGCTGATTAAAAACATCATAATAATTCACACAACCACTCCAGTCCATCACTTAACATCTTGAGAAGACAAAAGCCGAAACAAATCCATCCTCAAGACATTTTAAACTAAAATACAAGTCCATAATCCACAATAACGCATCAGTGAAAAAGTGGTCTGGTCTGAATCAGGAGAGAAATCTGCACACTGTTTACAAGCCAAAACAGCTCTAAACAAATATGTGACCCTGGACCACAAAACCAGTCATAAGTGTAAATTACTCGGAAGTTTTCCTAAAAGCTGAATAAATAAGCTTTCCACTGATGTATGGTTTGTTATGATAGGACAATATTTTGCCGAGATACAGCTATTTGAAAATCTGAAATCTGATGGTGAAAAAAAAAACACCTTTAAAGTTGTCCAAATTAAGTTCTTAGCAATCAAAAATGAAGTTTTGATATATTTACGGTGGGAAATTTACCAAAAATATCTTAATAGAACATGACCTTTACTTATTTTCCTAATGATTTTTGGCATAAAAGAAAAATCGATAAATTTGACCCATCCAATGTATTTTTGGCTATTGCTACAAATATACCCGTGCTACTTAAGACTGGTTTTGTGGTCCAGGGTCACATATGTGGCTAGATTTTGATGATGTGAGAGACAACAGGAAATGGACTTTTTTTAAGCGTGGACTTGAGTTAAAAATGATGGGTTTGTTTCTTATAAACATGCAGGTTTTGGCTTCACAAGCAGCTTTACTGAAGTCAATATTATTAGTATTCAACTCAATTAATTTTTTTTTTGTTCACATCTGATTGCTAATATGTGACCCTGGACCACAAAACCAGTCTTAGGGTTTCGTTTGGGCATATGTGAACACGACAATCGCGCTCGGATCCATGCCAAAACAATCGGTCCGAGATCGCCTGAACGAGGTGGTCTCGGCTCGATTGAAAACGAACTCTGGAGCGGTTCGGTTGTAGTGAGAAAGCAATCCGATCCGATCCGACAGACCAACGAACCAGGCTATATCTCACATTGTATAATGGGTAATTACAGCTCCGTGAACAGCAGTAGCTTTGTTGTTATGTTAACACCGCTTAAAATGAACCTGTGAATGTCTGTGTATGGGCACATCTAGGTCTTCGCCATTCAAAATCAAAGCGTGCATTTTCACTTTGTAATGCCGTCTTATTGCTCTCTTTGTAGTCGGTGTATTTTAACAATGTTTTCCAGACGAATCCTGCTTAAAATTATAAATTAATATAACGACAGCTACAAAAATGCAACGATAAGCCCGCAAAGCTGTTGTTCCAGCTGAGCGAAATCTGGAAAATAAACTGTGGAATTTTAACCAATGAGAGGACAGTTTACTCGCGCGTGACTTGTATTAACACATTTGGTCTGTTTAGAAACTTTGCTGTGTGAAAGCGAACCGCACCAAGAATAAAAAGCAACATTGTAATAATTATTGTTGGGTTCGAGTCCACCTAAGTCGAGTTCGAGTCCAAAATGGGCCGAGTCTGAGTCCAAGGAAACACTACTGTTTGTCAATATCTTAACATTGTTTTAACACAAAGGGTTCCCAAACTCAGTCCTGGAGGGCCGGTGTCCTACAGAGTTTAGCTCCAGCCCCAATTAGACACATGTGAACCAGCTAATCAAGCTCTTAGTAGGCATACTAGAAACCCCCTGGCAGGTGTGTTGAGGCAAGTTGGAGCTAAACCAAGGACCAGGACCGAGTTTGAGCACCCCTGTTTTTAACCTTTACAACTAGAAAAACAAAATGAAAAGCAAAAAGCATTCACGGCATTCACACACTGACTGAGAGGCGCGTTCTATGAGTGTGCTTTGAGTGTGTGCGCACATAAACTCGTTGGGTTTCAAGTAGCCTACTGGACAAGACTTAAAAACACATGCAAATACTGAATATCACTTTCGTGATAATGCATCAAGTCAGTGACATTTCCGTCAACTGTCTCTGGACTCGGCATATTTTCAGAGTCCAACAGGCTTGAGTCCGAGTCGGGTCAGAGTAAAAATGCATCCGAGTCCGAGTACGAGTCCGAGTACCCCAACTCTAGTAATAATTTTAATCCCTGTTTCGGAACAAAGCAATCAATCTACAGGTGTGAAAGCACCCTTAAAGGGATAGTTCACCCAAAAATAAAAAATTGTGTCATTAATTACTCACCCTCATGTCGTTCCAATCCCGTAAGACCTTTGTTTATCTTCAGAACACAAATGAAGATATTTTTGATGAAATCTGACAGCTTTCTGACCCTGCAGAGACAACACAACTGACACATTCAAGGCCCAGAAAGGTAGTAAGGACATTTTTGGGTGAACTGTCCCTTTAAGTATCACGGGTATATTTGTTAATAGCCAAAAATACATTGCATGGGTCAAAATGATTGATTTTTCTTTTATGCCAAAAATCAACAGGATATTAAGTAAAGATCATGTTCCATGAAGATATTTTGTAAATTTACTACCGTAAATATATCAAAACTTCATTTTTGGTTAGTAATATGCATTGCTAACAACTTCATTTGGACAACTTTAAAGGTGATTTTCTCATTATTTTGATTTTTTTGCACCCTCAGATTCCAGATTTTCAAATTGTTGTATCTCGACCAAAATATTGTCCTAAACCATGCATTAATGCAAAGCTTATCTATGACTCTGAACCACAAAATCAGTCATAAGTAGCACAGGTACATTTGTAGCAATAGCCAAAAAAAACATTGCATGGGTCAAAATTATCGATTTTTCTTTTAGGCCAAAAATCAACAGGATATTAAGTAAAGATCATGTTCCATGAAGATATGTTGTAAATTTACTACCGTAAATATATCAAAACTTAATTTTTGATTAGTAATATGCATTGATAAAAACTTCATTTGGACAATTTTAAAGGTGATTTTCTCAATATTTAGATTTTTTTGCACCCTCAGATTTCCAAACAGTTGTATCTCAATCAAGTATTGTCCTGTCCTAACAAACCATACATCAATGGAAAGCTTATTTATTCAGCTTATTATGCATAAAGCATAATCAGTTTGAAAATTTACCCTTATGACTGGTTTATTATGCTGCTTTCAGATGATCTTAGTTTTAAAAATTGTGACTAGTTTTGTGGTCCTGGGTCACATATTACTAAATATTGTCTTTTAAACAAAAGTTAAGTAATTCTTAACTTTAAACCAGTGATGAGACATAAACTTGCTGAAAAGACGGCTGACTGACAGGTAGTTGTGCACCTGAGAGTGCAAAGTCATATCACAGTAGTGGGCTTTCCACCCCGAAACCCTCAACCAGACTTGCTATGAACAGGAAAGCAGCGTTCATGTGACCCAGATCAAACCCTCGTCTGCCTACACACGTCTGAAAGAGCCCAGCGCTGGCAGGTTCACTCATGTTATCGATGCATTCCACTTAATTGCACGCAGTGCATGATTTATGAAACGACATTCACAATCCTTTTGTGTGCTGCCATACTCCGTGTGTGAATGCGAAGCGAACAGAGCGGATTGTGATTCGTCAGGTGTGGTGAGGTGTGTTTGTTATCAGAGCTGACAGTGTTAATGTTGTGGGATGATTCTGCACCTGCTTCTAGCGAATCTAGTCTTTGATGATACGCTGGCAGTCGTGTCTCTGGGCTTGTGGTTTGTCTTTCTCAAGAAAAACCAACAAGTGTTGAGAGGGACAGCAGCGTATACACACACACACACACACACACACACACACGCAGCAAGACCACTGTGCAAACAACTTCAAAGGGGCTTTTTCTTGCGCTAGTTCACACACATGTACTACTTCCTTTGACACTTGCACATATTTTTCAAGACACATTGCATGCATCCTCGTCCCACAGGTTGGGAGGGATTTTCAAGGTACAAATGAAAAAGCACAGAGGTTTGTGCACTTCCGGACGACACTGAACAAAACCCACTGGTGCCCAGCTTACAAACATACATTCTAAGAACACGGTGCAAATTGTGTGACCCTGGACCACAAAACCAGTCATAAGGGTCAATTTTTGATCAGAGGGTGCAAAAAAATCAAAATACCACCTTTAAATTGTCCAAGTGAAGTTGTTAGCATTGCATATTACTAATCCAAAATTAAGTTTTGATATATTTACGGTGGGAAATTTACAAAATATATTCATGGAACATAATCTTTACTTAATATCCTAATGATTTTTGCCATTAAAAATGAAAAATCAATCATTTTGACCCATGCAGTATATTTTTGGCTATTGCTACAAATATACTCATGCTACTTAAGACTGGTTTTGTGGTCCAGGGTCAGATTTTTAGCGATTTGGCTATTAGAGGTGAACAAAAAAAATGAACTGAGCTGAATACTGACAACATTGACTTCAGTAGAGCTGCTTATGAAGCCAAACCCTGCATGTTTGTAAGAAATCCAAGACATTTTTAGCTCAAATCCAAGTCCATAATCCATAATAACACTTGAAAAAGTCCATCTCCTGTTGTCTGTCACATAAAATCCAGCCACATACACACTTGTTTACATAGACATTAAGAGAACATTCCATTGCACCAATTTGAATCAAATAATTTGAAACAATGTTACATTTGAATGTTTTCTAAACATTCCGAAACAGCAACATTTAAAAAAACGTTACATCAACTGATGTTTCAAAAAAAGGGTTCCATGAACAATGTATAAGTCACGTTTTGAGAATGTTATTAACAGACAACTTTGAATGTGCACATTCTATTAATGTAACTGGAATAATGTTTGTTCATAACTTTGAGAGAACCTTCTGAGAATGTTTGTTTGAATGCTTTCTAAAATTAATAACAATGTTAAAAAAAATGTTAGATTAACATCCAACTAAATGCATAAATAATGTTAAAGGCCACATGACAAACATTCTATTAAAGTTATTAACATTCATTGCTAGAACATTCTGAGAACATTTCCTGTCAGCTGGGGTGTTTGCAAGAGGGTTTTTTGTTGACAGGTCCTGCACCATTGCATCTGTGTGATGATCTGATCAGTCTCCAGATCTAGCTGAGGTCTTGTGGGTTTATTTTTCACCTGTTTTATGCTTAGTAAAGCAGCAGAGCGCCTCTCCTCAAACACCACACAAGATTTGAGGCGTCATTCACGTCTGGTGCAGCATCTCAGATGCTCATCTATCAGGATTACACACATAAAGAGAAGCAAAGATTGATTTGTCCGTCTCAGAGCAGATGTCGCCATCCTCAAGCTCGGATTTCAGCGTTTGTCAGCCGTCCCGTATGCCGGGGTTCCCTTGATGTCGTTTTTGGGGAGACCCGGTGTATCCGAACACCCACGCTCAGGTTACAGTACGCAACACGCTTCCTGCGAACACACTCCTGCAGCTCGACACGCTGCTACTGTGCAAAGCTGCGGTCTCAGCGGCGCTGATGAGGAGAGGAAGTGTGTGTGTTTGTGTGTAAGCAGAGAGCTTTATCAGCTCCATTAAAGAGCTACCATGAGACCTTACAGTAGCTTTTACAAGTGACTACAGCAAAGACATTCATGCGAAAGAGCACAAGAAGAAAAACTCAATACACTACACTACTTTTGCACAGAATTTGCTCTGATTTGCAATCTGCATGTGTCAACGCTAATTGCACAGGCAGCCTGCAGACCTGAGCTGACAGATTTCACAGAGTTACACTCTGATTTTATCCAGTCATCAGAGGTCAAACGTGTTTGATGTTTCGAGTTGATTGTGTAACACATATTGTTTATATTTGTCACACGTCTGTTGCATTTGTTGGGTTCAGAACAACCTGAAACATGTTTAGTGGTTTTGAATTACAAGGTTTCTGAAATGTTATATTTAAATATGCAAATGAGGTATTATCTAATTTAATATACACTTGTTTGCATACATTTCCAGAACAGAAAACTAAATATTGGATAAACAAAGGTTTACATTTCTTGTTTGACTTTGCTGACATATTAAAGGTTTTTAAAGGAGGGATTCTGGATTTCTCTTATCATTCCATAAATCAGAAAATACGGTCAACAAACAGAAAAAAAAATGTCAACGTCATTAAAATCAGTGTGAATGACATATGAACAAAACACTTGCTAATAGCCTTCAAAAAATAGCTGGGAATAACTCGCTGAAAAAAAAAAAAAGAGGTAATTTCATTTCAGAGTTCTGAATTTTTTAGTTTGCATTTCACAATTCTGTTTTTTTTTTTTTTTAACCAAATAGAAAATAAAAATTAATTTTTATCTCACGGATAAAATATATGTTTCATTGCAAACATATATCCTGCAATTCCGACTTTATTTAGGGGGAAAGGACGTGAACCCACAACCTTTTGATTACAACCCTGACTCCCTAACCATTAGGCCACGGCTGCCCCACTTGCAATTCTTGCAATTCTGAAAATTTCTCCATGAAACAAAATAGCAAATTTTCTCCCAATTCTGACTTTTTTCTTGCAATTGGAAGTTTATATCTCACAATTCTGACTTTCTTCCTCAGTATTGCGAGAATCAGTCAAATTTTTCTTGTAATTCTTGTAATTGTAAATTCTTCTATTCTTAATTTCCATCTTGCAATTATTTTATCAATTGCATTTTTTTTATTTCACTGGGAAAACAATAAAACAGAATTGCAATTTTTTATCTTTCAATTCTGACTTTTTCTCGCAATTACAAGCTTATGTGTTGCAATTCTGACTTTCTCCTTGCAATTCTGAATTTTTTCTCCTTAATTTGCACCTTTAAATTCTTCAAATTTTTCTTGTAATTCTTGTAATTGTAAATTCTTCTATTCTTAATTTCCATCTTGCAATTCTGTTTTTTGTTTTATGAAATAAAAAAAAAATCTGCAACTGATATAATAACTGCAACTTTTTATCTCTCAATTCAGACTTTTTCTTGCAATTCTATTTTTTTTCTTCTTAATTTGCATCTTGCAGTTCTGTTTTTTTGTTTTCCCCATGAGATAAAAAAAAACTCCAACTGATAAAATAATTGCAACTTTTATTCTCACAATTCAGACTTGTTCTTGTTCAACTTTTTCTCACAATTACAAGCTTACATGTTGCAATTCTGACTTTTTTCTCACAATTATAAATTTTTCTTCTTAATTTGCATCTTGCAGTTCTGTTTTTTTTGTTTTCCCCATGAAATAAAAAAACAAACAAACTGCAACTGATAAAATAATTGCAACTTATCTCAATTCTCACAATTTTCTTTAAAAATGCAACTCTATATCTTACAATTCTGACTTTTTTCCTCAGTATTGTGAGAAACAAAGTCAAATTTGTGAGATATAAACTCAGATATGACCTCCATTCAGCCTTTGTTTGATTTTAGACCTAAATAAAATGTCATTAAAATCAGTGTAAATGATATATGAACAAACCACTTGCTAAAATCCTATAGGAAATAGCTGGGAATAACTCGATATATCAAGATGTGCATTGAAATTAAAATCTACAGATGCAAATAGATAAAGTGCAATAAAATAAACACTTAAGAGTGTATTCTGGCTGTTTTCTTTCCACTAGTCTGGAAGAAGGCATGTTATTGAAGCAAAATCTCCAAACTGACTGGTGCATGAAAAACAATGTCTTTGTCTGTATTGCCTTGCCAATCAAATATTGCTCAAGAAACACTTACATTTAGTTTTTAAAATGTATAAATCTAGTTTATTAAATGATTAGGCACCACTACCATATTGTGTCATCAGTGATGCTCATAAACCATGACTCAAATCGATCTTAACAGCCTATTTACGGTCAGGTGTGAGTTTTGCCATTGTTACTGGCACATTCCCCAAAACTGTAGGCGAAAACATTAATGAAACCATGAAGGTTTGACACGGTCAGTGGTTCTATTAGACCCTAGAAACCACACATCATGTTAAAAAAGCACGCAGAAGAGTTAGCAACCACCCAAAACACCCTACACACTGTCAGTTTTTTTCCTTAGAAAAATAAACAATATAATAATGTAATACTGATTGTTACATTAGGACCATGTTTCTGCATCTAATACTGTGCATTGCTTACATTAGTCCTCAATGCAAGTGAAAGAATGCATGAGAAACAGAGAGAGAGAGAGAGAGAGAGAGAGAAAGAGAGAGACAGATGAGACGCGGTCGTCAGGGGAGCTCTAAACAACATCTCCGCCTCTCTCTGCATATGTGAAGTCACGGCTTGCCAAAATGGTAATATGACATCGTTTGGGTTTTGCAACACATATGCTGCAGTTTCAGGCTTTGCCAAGACACCTAAACCCACTCGCTGGAGCTCACACTGAGGGTCAGACGACAGCAGAAAACAAACACACAAACACAAATAAGGCCTCATGGGAATGTCATTTATCATTATTTATTGAGTAATGCTTCTAAGCAACTAAATAAATAATGCTGAAGGTCTGAACCAGATTCATATGAAAGCTGTTTCCAACACGGAATTAAAAAAAAAAAAAAATTGGGTAATTGGGACGTTTTATCTCAGAGTTCTGATTTTTTTAGTTTGCATTTCACAATTCAGTTTTCTTTTTTCACCAAATAAAAAATAAAAATGATTTTCTACTTCACAATTGAGTTTCTCTCTCACAATTCTGACTTTTTTTTCGTCAGAAACAAAAAAAATGAGATATTAATTTCATAATTCTGTTCATAATTTTTTTTTTTCACCAAATAAAAACTAAAATGGCTTTTTTACCTCACAATTGAGTATATATCTTGTAATTCTGACTTTTTTCCCCGCAGAAATAAAAAAAACGTAGATATCAAATTGACAATTCAGTTTTTTTCCACCAAATAAAAACTAAAATGACTTTTAACATCACAATTGAGTTTATATCTCACAATTCTGACTTTTTTCCCCTCAGAAAAAAACTGATATCAATTTCACAATTCAGTTTTCTTTTTTTACCAAATAAAAAATGACTTTTTTTACCTCACAATTGAGTTAATTACCTCACAAATCTCATAATTCTGACTTTTCCCCTCAGATAAAATAAATAAATAAAAATAATATATATATATATATATTTTTTTTTTTGTGTGTGTGCAAAATACATTACACAAATTATACTTTTCTGAATTGATATTATATCTTCCAGGTCTGACTTTTTTTCTCTCAGAAATCAAAATTTAGATATCTTTTTATACACACACACATTTTATATCCACCATGAAACATAAAAACGCAACTGATAAAATAATTATAATAAATAATAATAAAAGACTTCTTTCACAATTACAAGTTTATATCTTGCAATTCTGACTTTTTTTCCCCTCAATATTACGAGAAACAAGTCAAATTAGTGAGATATAAATTCAGACATGAACTCCATTCAGATTGTTTTGATTTTAAGTTTGAAAACAACGTCGCACATTGAAACAACGTTCAGCTTTCAAAATCTTATAGCAGTGACATCATCATGATATTTGCATGCTGAATTATGTTTCTAAATGTCACACTATTTTTGTTGTCTTGCAAGCACTATATATTTTTTAGAAAAAGCAAGTTTAGTTTAAATGATTTCATTTGATCCGCCGTCCTTATTCAGAGGACAAAACACAGAATTTATCAACGAGGTTTGAATAACGTGTGCATGTGTCTCTTCTCATTCTTTTTTCATCAGCCCATCCCCCCGTTCTTGCAGATTAGAATTCATTAGCAATCAAAGAGCCTCTGTGGAACTCCTGCTCTTAATTACCCACTCATTTGCATTTTTGCATATTAATGACTGCAGAGTTTGCCGTCTGACTGCGGCAGTGAGCGAGGCTTTAAAGTCACCCCGTCTTTTTATTCTCACAAGGCGACTGCGGGGCAAATACCCAGAATCGGCGTGAAAACCAGACGAGCCACATTACAACACGGGTCACTAGTAAAAATCACAGAGCGGGTCAAAACCTTTATGCTTTCACCCACAGATTTGCCACAGATGCTAGTGATAGTGAGAAAACTCACAACTGACAGTAAAGAGCGTGCTATTATGAGTTCATGAGTCATGCACTGCTCTGTATTTTTGGCTTGTTTTTCAGTACAAATATCTAGGAAACTAACCTTAGTTCACATGACACCACTACTACGAATTAAAGGAACAGTTCACCTAAAAATTAACATCTGCTAAAAATGTGCTTGGCCTCAGGCCATCCAAAATGTAGATGAGTTTGTTTCTTCATCAGATTTAGAGAAATGTAGCATTGCATCACTTGCTCACCAATGGATGTGAATGGGTGCCGTCAAAACGAAAGTCCAAACAGCTGATAAAAACACCACAATAACCTACAAAAAGTCCACACCACTCCAGTCCATCAGTTAACATCTTGAGAAGACCAAAGCTTAAACAAATCCACCATCAACACATTTTTAACTAAAATACAAGTCCATGATTTATAATAACACTTCCTCCAGTGAAAAAGTGGTCTGGTCTGACTCAGGAGAGAAATCTGCACAGATTAATTACCGTTTTCGAAGCCAAAACAGTTCAAAACGGCTCTAAACAAACAAGTGGCTAGATTTTGATGAGAGAGACAACAGGAAATGGACTTCTTCCACTGGCAGAAGCGTTATTATGGATTATACACGTATTTTAGTTCAAAATATCTTGATGGATTTGTTTCTTTTGTCTTCTCAAGATGTTAACTGATGGACTGGAGTGGTGTGGATTGTTTGTGGATTATTGTGATGTTTTTACCAGCTGTTTGGACTCTCATTCTGACGGCACCCATTCACATCCACTGGTGAGGAAGTGATGCAATGCTACATGTCTCCAAATCGGTTCCCATGAAAACATAAATATGCACAACTGACCCTAAAAATGCACATGCATGTGTAACAATGAACCAGAGACCTCAAAAAAGATTCATGCTAGAAAATTCCATGAACCATTTTTGAAATACAAGAATCAAAATCAATTAATATTGATGCTCGGCCCATATTTGGGGTGTTTAAATCAAATATACCCCCAAAACATGCAAACATTATGTCTAAAATATGAGCTAAAGCAACATCTAAATAAGCAAGCGTGTTATTATCTGAATATATTTGGTGCAGCATCACAAACACCTGTTTAGCCGAATGTTCCTTATTTAATTTAGACATTTGGCTTCAGACGCTGAACTCTGATCAGCTGCTGGCTAAAGGAGACAAATATCTCTACTGCCTCCTGCTGGCTCACACAGGATGTCACATAAGAACATAATATGAGTGCAAATTCGTGCAACATGGCACAATCAATAACATTTTGGCAAACTCTTACCAGAAACTGGTTTTGATGATGAACCTGTGTGATCTGGATCAGGAAATCATTCAATCAATCACTTTATCTGAGGGACATGAATACAAACAATTATTAAGACCTGCTCAGTCAAGAATCAGTATTACTGCTTCACTTTTCAGATGAAAAATCCAATACTTACAATGAAGGAGGGACGCAACTCACATCCCGAGACCAGCGAGTCTGCAGACAGTCTTTAACACCAAACACAAGCAGAGCACTAGAAAAACAATTTAGTAACTGCAAAGCATCATTTTCAAGCAGATTAATCAAGCAGGTTAAATAAATAAATGATATAACCATTTTGAAACGCAAGTATTTAGAGAAACTCTGTGATGTCAAATGTGTGTAAAATTAAAACAGCACAGATTTGACATGAAGTCTTAAGTGCTTCTCGCAATTTAATTTCTATCTGAAAACAAATAATAATAAAAAAAACAACAGAAATCATTCATCCCCTCTACAATCACTTTATTGAGTCTTAAAGCAACAACTGTCTGTGGTTCGTGTTTGTGGCAAATGTAAAAATGAACATACAGAAATTATTATAAGAGTGACGGTGCTGATTTCCTGGCATATATTAAATCCATTAAACATGAAGGATCAGATGAGAACGTCTGTGCCTGGACGTGCAAAAGAGCGAATCTGACGAAAACATTCTCAAGTCATGTCACAACATAATCAAAAGAAAATATACGACCATTCGATTTTGCTTATTTTTGAGACCAGATTTTAAAATTGTTTTTGGGTTGTGACGTTTTCATGACAATTGGGAAAATATCTCAAAGTTTACTTTTTAATTTTGCAATGCAATTCATATTTTTTAATATTGAATTGCATTACAGTATTACTGTATTTTGTGCATTACAGTACAAAACGTTCTTTTAAAAAAATTAAATCCAAAAATAATACTTTAAGTACTAGTAATGAAATGAAAATGTTAAAATTAAAGGCAGTACAACAAATACTACCACACAGGACTTCACCTCTGAATTTAATAATATTTCATTGTTTTTTGGGGGGGCAAATATGCTTTTTTAAGTAAGACCAAAAAAAACCCCATAAAATCACATGATGCAAAAAATCCTAAAAACAGGCTTACATTTTTTTAAGCAAAATATATTTATGACTTATTTCTTTGTTTTGAGCGTGAAATGTTCTTGACTGGTTCCATGAGATTTACCCATGAATACGGACGTAAAAGTGTAAAATGAGCAACTCTGCAGGTGTTCCATCAGGTAGGCTGTAAACGTTTGTGTTCTGTAGGGGAATCGTGGTTTGTGTGACGGTCAGGCGTTTGTGTGCGTGTGTTTGTGTCATTCGGCTGTTCGGGTGGGTGTGCTGGGCTGATTGAGCCCAATCGTTTTACACAACCATCCAGCGAAGTCCACCTCCTCCACCTCTGAGCGCTTAATAAATGTGTGATTCTGGAAAAGAGAGATCACGACTGTCATTATGATAATACCATTATAATCTTATTTTTGTATTTTCCTTTTACTGGCAATCACTTTAATTGTAGTTAAATTTTTTGTGTTTTTGATTATTTTAAAAAATATGTCTGTATAGTTTTTATAAATGTATTTATTAATAATTAATTAATTTTTTATTTAATTTTTATTTTTTTATTAATTAATTTTCAAACGAAAATAAATATTGCCTTGGCAGCTAGCTGATATAAAATAACATTATTTAAATTTTTGAAGCAAGATTTTTTTTTTATTTATTTATTTTTTTTTACTTTTAACTATAACAACAGTCAATTTTATATCACCAGAAAAACTGTGATCGTATTGTGAAAGATTTCAACCAACACAACATGCATATTAAAGCATTCCTGATGTTTTTTGATGATAAAGTTTTACATCTTATGTATTAAATAACAGATCAAAGCAGTTTTGTGTAAAAAAAGCAGAATATGATTCTGCTAGCATAATCGTAGTGAATAATGATGAGCAAGACTTGATTTAATCCAGATTTGAATGGACTGTGAAAAATGTTGGTTACTGTAATAATAATAACGGACACTATATGATCACGCATATTTATTACAGTAAAAAGGGTTACTTTTGATTTGATATCATCTTGCATAAAAACATAAGAAATGTGCTCTCACCACTAGCATCTTCAGGTCCGCTCGATCTGCAGGGTTTTTAATGAGACTGGAAGAAAAATGCGAAGAAAAACGGTCGAAAATGCACTAAAGCACTACATTATATGTAAGTCTGTAAACACAATGTAAAAGATCTCAATTACATGTGAAAACACACCAAGGATGTGCTGCATTTCACCTGTTGAGTAACAACACTCACCATTTGGTCACAAAGTCCTGGAAATCAGGAGTGAAGACGCCGTGAGGAAGTTTAGGGGGCGGCTGATGGATAACACACACATAAAAGTTCTCATTTATACTCATATATAATTACTAACAGCATCGGATCTCATATTCACAGTGTAATAAAGAGCTCTGAAACAGAAATTAGTGCTCTACACACTCAAAGTCATATACTCACTGTGTCTACTGGATAACCAATCAAAAACATAAGTTGTGGCACTGTGTTAATATTGAATCTGCCCGTTTACTATTTTGAAATTTGTCAACGTCAGCTCAGACTCATAAAACACATAAAGACACAAAACATCAGCTTCAAGACTCTCACCTCATTGACTATATAATCCAGCAGCTCAAATATAGCCATGACAGGCCCATGACCTGAAAGAGAACAGGACACCCTATGAGTCACATCAGTTTACTGGTAATGAAGTGCAATGACTAACTTCGTGCTTATTTTCTGCTGGCGTCTTCCTGTGATCTGAAACCTAATACTGACACCTGCTGGCACTTAACAGTATATTATATTGTAATACTCACTGCTTTTATATTGCCCTACCAGTAAAAAGTTTCTGAAAGAAGTCTCTTCTGCTCAACAAGGCTGCATTTATCTGATTAAAAGTGACAGTAAAGGCATTTATAATGTTACAAAAGATTTTTCTTTTTCTTCTGAACTCTGTGAATCACAATGTATCACAAATGTATCACGTTCAAATGTATATTGGGCAACACATCCGTCTTTAACATTGATGATAATCAGAAATGTCAGCATATTAGAATGATTTCTGAAGGATCATGTGACACTGGAGTAATGATGCTGAAAAATCAGCTTTGATCACAGAAATAAATTACATTTTAACATAGAATCACATAGAAAACAGCTATTTGAAATTTCAATATTATTTCACAATATTACTGATTTTACTGTATTTTTCATCAAGTAAATGCAGCCTTGGAGAGCAGAAGATACATTGTTTAAAACATTATAAAAATCTTAAACTTATGATCAGTAGTGTAAAACTAATTTGTATCATTTTCACAGTTCAGTTTGGTGACGCTAGTGGCACAAAAAACCCCACTACTTGTTTAAGTTTCAGCACAGATAAAAAACAAAAAAACGAAAAGACAAGCAAACACTTTCTCACCGCTGACGGGTCTGCCGGGAGGTCTGGGTCGAGGAGACGTACTGTGCGTCCCAGCCTCCCCAACATCCATCACTGCCCTGCCAAAGATGCCCTCCAGCTCCTTGGCGTCGGGTGGAGGAATGGGATAGCGGCCGATGGCCAGCTCCACCAGAGAGAGACCCATACTCCACACGTCTGACTGCACCGAGTAATGAGTGCCCTGCAACCTCTCCGGCTGAACACACACACACAAATATAACATCAACTCATTCAAACAGTGTTTGAACACTCTAAACAGAATCGTCACTTCTAATCCTCACTAAAAACACCAGTGGAAACATACCGACATGTACGAGCGTGTTCCTACAAAAGAGTTTGCCATGGAGTCGATGAGCTGCCCGCTCACGCCAAAGTCACACAGTTTGATCTCCCCGCGAGAATTGACCAAAATATTTGAAGGTTTCACATCTGTGAAGAAAAGACAGTCTCATATTCTTATTAGTGCACTTATTTCATCACCTTTGAATTATATGGTTCTATCTGCATTCTGAGCACTTTTGAGATATTGAGCTTCAAAGTTTTTGCGTGTCTACAGACTTCTGTAGATACAACCATTTTTGTTTTCTAAAAAGAGGCCCAGAATGTACACTGCTTACAAAAAAACATCACATAATGTAAATAAGTTGTCACAGAATAAGAATATGTGAATAACTCAATTTTGACAAAAAATGTCAGATAGAACCTTATAATTCCAAGGTGACAATTTTTCACAGATACTGACAGAATTATTTTAGTACATTTTAAACTTATTTCAGTTTTTAGTTTAGACAGGACTCGAGAGCGCAAGCACTGCATTCACATTTGTGACCAAAAGTAGATGTGTACGAACTTTACAATGCATTTAGAAGCACATGAAAGTCCAAGCAGGACCTTAAAAAGTCTAAAAAATATAATTTTATTACATTTAAGGTCATAAAAGGTCTTAGATATCTAAAATGGTACAATAAACATCTTACATTTTGAGAGGAAAAAACAGGAATTACATTATTTTCTACAACTTCTTTTGTCATAGTAACAACACATATACAGCATATACTTATTTTATACAGTGTAAAGTATGCCTATAAATAATTGCATAATTATTAAGTACAATATGAAGTGGCGATATTTAAAACTAACTGAACTTTACACCAAAGTTTTTTTTTTTTTTTCTTTTTTTTAATGTGCTTCTACATAATTCTACATTCATTTCTTTACCTCTGTGAATAATCTGGTGCTTTTCTCGAAGGTAAGCGAGACCTCTTAAAACCTGTGTGAAGAAAAAAGAAAGAAAAAGAAATGTTTTAATCTGAAAAGGGTATAAATGTTGTTCCAAAATTCGTTTTTTTTTTTCTGTGGAAACAGGAAAATTTCACAATAAGAGCATGAATGAAATTTGACAGCTTTAGTGGAGATTTTTCATTGCTTTGAAAATGAGCAGCAAGAACATTGTGCTAAACATTTCCTTTTGTCTTTTACAGAATAAAGCAAGTCACCAGGCACTTTCTGATAATGGTTTCAGATACCTGTAATTTCATTGCATTTGTAATTTTTAAAAATATTAGATAGGAAAACCAAAAGAACATGAATCATAATAACTGTTTTAATTTATTTAGTAAATACATGTTTCCTTTGGGCACTGGCACAGATAATTACAGCTCTTGTACAAACGTCTGTTACTGTCATTGTTCATTCAATTGCTCTGTAGTATTTTATCTTTCATTAACAGCACAGCACACATTAAAACTCAGAAACAATCTGAGTTTTACATATTATTTGAGTAAACACACTCACGGCTATGCTGACTTTTCCCAAGATCTCCTCTGGAATTCTGCGAGCCTCTTTCAGAACCTGATCCAAAGAGCCTCCATCCTGATAACACACAAAAACACTTACCAAATACACTCAATAACCACAATTGAAGTTTTTAAAAGCCCTTAGTTGTAAGGTTTTGCATTCATATTGTTTAGCTATTTAGGCTATCTATATAGAGTTTATATACAGTCAAGCCAAAATATAGTCAAACACCAGATATAATTTTAGATTTTTTTTTAATAGTGGGTGCAGGACACTATAGTCCATTTATGTAAGTGAGGATAGCAAAATAAAGTAAACTCTGACATATTATACCCAAAAATTCTTCATAAAGTGGACTACCAGTAAAACTGATAAAAATTTGGGAGCAAAAATTATTTTTAACTTCACCATGGTTTGTTACATACCTTTCCATCAAAGTTATCTGACATCATCAAAATGAATTTGTTCTGACACAGTTTAACTCTTGAGGTCCTGAAATATTTGGTCACCGTTTTCTAAACTATAGCAAATAAACTGTGATAATGTGAAAAATGTTGAAGGTGTCTGAATAAATTTTGGTTTGACTGTTTTTTTCTTAATGGGGTTTGTCTGAAAAGAAATTGGGAACTAGTGTAGTCATAAAAGATGACAAAAGAGCCTCTAAATGTACCATGTTCTCCATACAGATGCTGATCTCCCCATCGCTGTAAAACGCCCCGTAGAAGCCCACAATGTACGGAGAGTTACACTCATGCAGGACCTGCAGCTCCCTGATGATCTGATGCCTGATGGCTGGTTTGATCTCCAGATGAATTAACTACAGACACACAGTAAGGAAACATGTTTAAATGTGAACATTCTGGGTTATTTTCACCATGTTGATGGAGAACATGCTGTTGATTACCACAGATAATAATTTAAACTTATCAGAAACAGAAAACATTTACGATAAATAGAGATGGAATGATGTAGTTATATAGGACAAAACCAAGAAACATGCATTTTAGCACTTTTGATTCCTTCGTCCTTAAGTCAATGGGTATTTTGAATGGATTTTGGGTTAAATTATGGAGATAACATCTGTG
The DNA here is from genome assembly GCA_012976165.1 of Labeo catla. NCBI lineage: Eukaryota > Metazoa > Chordata > Actinopteri > Cypriniformes > Cyprinidae > Labeo > Labeo catla. Next base: position 157,697 of record VONZ01001069.1, read on the forward strand.
GTTCACACACGTTCAAGATATTTTCATGTTTTATTCTAGGACATGTGCTGCATTCCCAGATTACCTCGAAATTCGGATTTTTTTCCCACTTCCTACTCGGAAATAATGTCTGGAACACTGCTTGAAGTCGGATATCTGAACTGTGAATTCGGGACAGATCGATCTACCCCGACCTCAGAAGGATGCGTCATTTGACGTCACTGCTTCCAACTAGCATAGTGTGGAGCTACCTTATGTCAAACTTAAAAACATTAGACATTAAGTTCATAAAATTATATTTTAATTTTATTGTTTTGTCAGCTGTTATCCAAACGAAATTAAGCATTTTGTTTTTTTGTTGTTTTTTCTTCGGTTTTTGACATAATTGACAGAAATATGTTAACGTGAAGTGTGACTGACTGGAACACACTGAAGTTGGAAGTGGGATATTTCAACTTGGATGTTCCCACTTCCGACCTTGTCTGGAACGGGGGCAATAAAATCCACCAGTAATTCCTCCTAATGATTTTTAAAGCTTTTACTGGTCTTGAGGCGTTTTTTAACAACTGTCTAAATGAAATGTCACGCCAAAACAGGTAAACTCATCTATTCAACTAGTTTGTGTTTATAATCACACTTTTGCAAACTATTCTTTCTCAAACTTTGAGGGAAAATATTTTAGTAAAGACTGAAAGAGTTGCTGTGAAGTCATGTGACCGTTTAAAGCCTACGCTTAACTTTTATGTTTAGGCTTTAAGAAGTTGTTCATTTACGAAGATTATCAACACGAACAAAACCTGTAGGAATCATAAACTTCTTCCCCACAGAGCTGATTTTCTGCAATAATTCAAAAGCCAACTGAAAAACACTTTTGGGTTTTTGTTGGGGAAACATGATAATGCGAAATTACAAAAATACATCATCACATATAAAAGTTTTAAAAGCTGAAATGCAAAACTTACACTAAGAAATGCAATTATTTCAGTTGTTTTCTGAGATGAAGACATTCGTCTGGTTCATTCTCTCAAGCTAAGGCACGAGTCAAAATGTTTCTAATGAGAATGACAAATGGTAAATTTTGGTGACTCACCTTCCGGGCCATTACGAGGCCAGAGGGTTTGTGGCACACTTTATTAACCACACCTCCATTTCCAGCTCCCAGTTCACAGATATGCTGGAAATCATCATCCTTCAGTTCGCCCAGATTGGCTTTCTGCGTGAGAAAATTTTCCAGGCGCTTCTTCTGCTGCTCATCCAAATCGAGCTCTTCTAGCTTCTTCTGCAGGGCCTCAAGATTTGCTCTGAAGTGTAAAAAATAAAGAAAAAGCTGTTAATTAACATACATACAATCTTCCCTATCAAGGCTGGACTATATACAACTCTATAACTTACTCTGTCGCAGCATCTATGGATGTAGAGGTCGGCTGTGCTTCTCCGGTTCCGGTTATAACTATGGGCTCCGGTCTCTTTTTTGGAGCCATGGCTGATGTTTGAAAAGCCTGACGAGACCTTTAATCTAAGGCGAGCTCAGACTGAGCTTTACTATACAATACCTCTGATTTACAGCTTGTCATCGAGCTTATAAAATCCTAGATTACTACTAACCAGCTCAAACACAAAACACTCAGTCTATAAAAACTCCTCAACCTGTTTACACCTCAGATCTGATCATTACATTAAAACACTAACTGTATGAATGTACTTACATTCACTTTAAATCACACTAATGCGACAAGAACTCATATATAACGTTAGATAACAATAAAACTTTGTCTTGTAAAGTCACCTGTAACCTATAAACAACATGTGCTGCCGTCTCTACCACACATAACACCACACGCGTGTCTGAGGAAAAAGCACACTCAATTTATAAAACGAGCATAAATGAACTAGGAGTAATAAATAAACACATTATTTTGATTTCTCGGTCCGCGCGAGAGGATGCTGTTAGCTTGCTAGCATCGACTCTGAGTGTCTGCTGAGGTTTAAAGCGTCTGTCAGCGCTCACAGTCTCTCTCATATAACGGAAAATGACCTTCCGAACTCCGTGGCGAGTGAAGCCGGTCCCGGTGAGCGGAATGTCCCGGGAGAGGAGGCTGAAGACGAGGAGGGTGCGGTGAGTTTCGGCCCAGCTACTCTCGGCAGGTTACCGGAAACATCAGAGTGCAGATCCCGCGGCAACTATCGCGAGACGACAGAGGAACGCTTGCTAAAAGTTCGTTTAGCAATTTATTAATATTGTATGTTGCTATTTTTTTTATTTTATATTTTACCACCTTATTGTTGTTTCACTAATTATGATGTTTTTTTATAATCGATAATTGATTTCTGGCAATATAAAACAATCATGACAAATGAAAATAGAGAGAACCTTTCATCTTTAATTCTTTAGTCTTTAATAATGTGTATTTTAAATTATATTGTTATTTCAATGTATGTTTATTTTATATTTTTACAAAAAAAAAAATCTGTATAAATAGTATAGTAAAATGTTAATTGTTTAATTGTAAATGACCTAAAAAAACACGTAACTTTGAATTATTATTATTATTATATTGCAAAATAATGTTAGATTTATGTTTTTCTGTTGTACTATCTGTATTGTTAAGGTTATCAGTACCTTGTTTTAAGAGAAAAAAAAACTATATATATATATATAAATATTTTCAATTAGGTTCTTTTTTTTAATTTTAGTAATTTTGTGTGTTTAGTAATGTTGTGTATTTACCTAATTATACCTAATTATTGCAATGTGATTTATGTTTAATTATTTGCAAACTTTTGTAAGCAAGCTGCAAATGCTTTGTCACTACAAATGTACAGTCATACCAACAATATGTGACCCTGGACCACAAAACCAGTCTTAAGGGTCAATTTTTTGATATTATATATGAAATAATCTGAATAAATAAGCTTTCCATTCATGTATAGTTTGTTAGGACAGGACAATATTTGGTCAAGATACAACTATTTAAAAACCTGCAATCTGAAGGTGCAAAAAAATCAAAATACTGAGAAAATTGGCTTTAAAGTTGTCCAAATAAAGTTCTTAGCAATGCATATTACTAATCCAAAATTAAGTTGAGATACATTTACGGTAGGAAATTTACAAAATATCTTCATGGAACATGATCTTTACTTAATATCCTAATGATTTTTGGCATTAAAAATGAGAAATCGATAATTTTGACCCATTCAGTGTATTGTTGGCTATTGCTACAAATATACCTGTGATACTTATGACTGGTTTTGAGGTCCAGGGTCACATATAATTTATAATATGTGCGGTCAGACAAATTTAAAAATGGCTTATCTCATAAATTCAACAAAATTTAGAGTCAAAACTATCAATTTAATAAATGAAACTTTATTGCCACCACAATGAAGACAAACACAACACACTCGACAACATGCAAAACACAATGACTGAATGACGACAGGTTCACATCAGTCATCCGATTCAGCATTATATAATAAAAAACTTCTGGAAATGTGATTCTAAATGACTGTCAGAGGCAATATTAATAATTATTAAAAACTAAAACAGAAAAAAAAAAGACATCATAAAAAATAAATACTTCTAGCTCAGTTAATAGCTTTGGACCTGGGTTTTTCGACTTTTGGGTTTAGTAGTTTTAACTATGCCAGATTTTCTAAAGTGCACACTTTTGTCTTCCAAATGTGTAGAAACTGTCTCCTCTTTTTGGAAATCTTCATCATCAGAGGAAAACTGTGTCAGATCCACAATAACGCTGCCCACTGAATTACAATTCACCTCTATCAGGAAAAAAAAAATCCAATCAGATCAGTCTGTTCCTCTATATTATGAGAATACAGAAATGAAAGTAGCTGATCTTACTGTGTTTGATCTGTTGATGTTGAATAGTTTCCTTATTTTTGTCACTTTCGTTGTGTCTCACGGCTTTCCAGTTGCTGTCAGACAGATATTCAATCTCCTCCACATCCTCACCGCAGCTCTCCAGAACTTCACACAGCAAACTAAAGGAAACAGCAAACAAACAGCAACTTCAGCATGGTTTCTAGTGCTGGTTTTTGGTTTTTAAGACCATTTTTCTGTCCTGTCACAGACTAAGAGGACTCAGGATTTTATTCAGGACCAGTCAAGAACACAAATGCTGAGATTTCACTAAGTTGCCTTGTGCATTGTCTGATTTGTTCATATCAAATAATGTGATTGGATGTAAAACTTTCTGCTTTAAATGCAATCACTAACTTATTTGTTATTTGATGTTTGTGTTACTATTAACAGGGAATTGTTTCAGAAGTGTCACCAAATTAATAGATACACATGCCCACAAAATGTAATATACAACTGCAAAAAAATACTTGTATATCTTGTTGTTTATATTATAACATGATATACATATCACAAAAGCAAAAGAGCCGTTTTCATAAAAAACAGAACAAAAACAAAAACGCATGATTGCAAACATGATATTGATTTTATACAAACATTCATTAAACAAGAAGTTAATATTAAGTGGCTAAAAGTGTAGACACGATGTTTTAAACTTAAATTAAAATTTGAAATTTGGTTTTATTTCGCCAACGAAAATAGTTCCAAACAAATCCACAGCAGAACTGATTCTGGTCTTTCACTACTATTACTATTTGAATCAACTCTTTTGAACAAATCATTTGAATAAACGATTCTGAGAAATAAAGTCAGAATTGAGTGGTATAGTTTATATCTCGCAATTCTGACTTTATTTCTCACATTTTTGAGTTTATATCCCGCAAATGTGACTTTATAACTTGCAATTGTGCATTCATATCTCACAAAGATATGAGAAAAAAAAGTCAGAATTGACAGATATAAACTCAAAATTGCGAGAAAAAAAGAAGTCGTCAGAATTGTGACATAAAAATTCGCAATTACCTTTTTTATTTTTTTATCCAGTGGCGGAAACGGGCATCCATAGGATATAGTTTCATAAAAGTACATATTTTTTTCATAAATTTCTATATTCAAAGTTTCATATGTAAAACATTAAATTCATAACATTATAACGCTAATGATTTCACACCAACTTGATCTGCAAAATACTGAATTATTACCCTATTAAGTATTCAATCAAAGCAGTAACATTAGGGAAATGGTTGGCTGTATGTATTATTACCTGTCGATTCGCAGCTCATCAAACGGAGCGTATCTGTGGCACACGGGACACGTCCACCTGGGCTTTCTCTCGTTCATTTGCAGGTAGAAGGAAGCGTCGAAGCACTGCAAGTGAGCGCAGCCTCGAGCCCGACAGGGAACAGACATACGCATCTTTGCTAGCTTAGAAACACATGCAGACACAGGAAAAAAACTGAGAGATTCAGACTCACTGCTAGTGTGAAAGCACTCTGTTGTGTCTATTTCAAGGAAAATATCTTTGCTTATGTTTAACAGAATGAAGAGTCATGGGTGTTTCTACAACAGGGTTATTATTGTTAACTAAAACCAAAATCATAAAAACACTCATTACTTGAAACTAAATAAACATTATTAGAAAAAAAAAAAAGGAAAAATAATTTTATTTCAGGTAGTTGACCAGGCAGCATTTCTCATTTTTAAGTTTAACTTGAAGTACTAAAACTAACTAAAACTAACTAAAATAAAACTAAAAATACTATATAAAATTAATAAAAACTATATAGACATATTCAATTTCTATTTTAAAATTAGAAATTAGAATTAAAATTAGAATTAAAATTAGAATTTTTTTTTAATTTAAAAAAAAAAAAAAATTATTTCAGCTAGTTGGCCAGGGAGCATTTTTCTTTTTTTAAGTTTAACTTCAAGTACTAAAATGAACAAAAATGAAATAAACTAAAACTACTTAATTAAAATTAATAAAAACTATATAGACATTTTAAAGTGACATTTTAATATTGACAAAAAGAAAAATATATTTTTTTATTTTATTTTTTTATAACCTGAAGTACTATAACTAAAGGGAAATAAAATAAAACTACTACATAATTTATAAAAACTATAAAGACATTTTTAAAATGACACACAATAAAATTACTAAAACATTAACTGAAATTAAAGTGAAAACATAAAATATAAAATATATATATATATATATATATATATAAAATTGACAATATTAACAGTATAAATTAAAATAAACAAACAGATTTAAAGTTCTTCTTGTATGAAGATCAATAAATACATATTCGAACTGTCTTAGAAACGTTTTGCAATCAAACATACATATTACTATACATAATTTAAAATGTAGTGAAAGTAATATTTAGTTTTATTAAAATGACAAAAATGATTGAATTCCTACTTACTGGACAAATTAGCGATACTTGCAAGCCGGTAGTAGAAATCTCATTTTCTGGATCAGAGCGCAATTTCTCAGAAACTATTTGAAATAAAATAAATATACAAAAACAAATAAATAAATAATATTGCATAAAATGTATATTTATAAGAATGCAAAATAATAATAATAAAAAAATAAAATAGAATAATATAATAAATAAAAATTAAATAATGATATATATATATATAATAAAAATGATTTAAGTGTGCTGGTGTACAACGATAAAACAACTTACCAATGCATTCATGTTAAAAGAAGCATTTAAGTGCCAAAAGGTCCTTTATAATGTCCAAGACGACTCAATCAGCCGTATACGCTCACCTCTCCGTCTACAGAGCTCCTGCTGCTCCACCGCGGTCCTGCGGAGCTGATCCAACAGATCCTGAGACGAAACCACCCGCACCAGATACACAGCCACTGTATAACTCTACACACACAAACACATTCACATTCAAAATCATTAACATTCTTAAAATGCTCTCCCCATCTGCCATTCGTCAGTCAAATAGATAGACCCGCCTCCTCATGAATATTATAATGTATAGTGATGACTTCTATGAGACCAATGTTGATTAAATATTTTATTATCCCTACAGAAAACTATTGTAAAAATAGTTTGGATACTATGAAAGCTAGATGTGTTTTGAAGGCTTCATGGCCTACACGAGAAGTCACACAGGAATAAATGAGATTTTAGCTGAATACGATACTGATACGAAGTTGCTCCTTCAGGTCACACTGCCCTCAAACATAATCTCTTGATACAAATAATGAGGCAAACACACTGAATAATTACTTCTGTGATAAGCTAGTTGGCAGTCTTATATAGAAAGCAAGAAGAAGAACTGAAGGAGGAGGTTGAAGATGAGCCAAAAACAACACCTGCAATAAGGTGACTGGTTGAAATCTGCATGAAAGTGTAAACTGCTTGCAATAAAGCCTCATTTTGACTTCAGGAAACCTCCTGAGCGTTACTTTCCACTACAACGTACCTTGCCGAAGTTTCCCCACACCACTGAGAATCGGTTTGTGAACGCAGGGTACAAACCAGGCGTGAGGTCGATCGGACGACACGGACGAGAAGGCTCAGTCCCCATTTTATTGGATGAATAGGTGCACTGGGGACAAGATGTAAACATGACACAAAGTTAAGTTGAATCATTCAGAAACAATGAAGTAACCAACAATGGTTTAAAACCAGCCATCATCAGAAATTCAATGCCTCTCGACTCTTTACAGACAACTACAATCAGAAAATGTTCTAAGAACGTTTCACTAACATTATTAGGTTGGCTTGGTATCTCTTTTCTGACTGATCCGACTTATAGTTTTCATAAAATTAAAGATTAAAAATCATAAAAATCCCATAGACTTACATTGACAGAACGTTCAAATGAGCAACACTATTCAAACTCCAACTGACAAAACTCCCAGAATCCCTTGAGATTAAATCAAGACTTCCCTTCTATGTACTATTTCTAATCAATTCAAACTTCCATTCTAATATTTCTAATCTATTTATCTGTCTAGACAAGCCTAGCAACTACAATCATGCTAGTAACTTGCTAACCAAGCTAGGAACATGCTAATCATGCTAGCAAAATGCTATTTACATGCTAATCATGCTAGTAACATGCTAATCATGCTTGAAACATGCTAGTAACTTGCTAATCGTGGTAGAATCATGCTATTAGCATGCTATTCATGCTAGAAACATATTAGCAACCTATTAATAACTTGCTAATCATGCTTGAAACATGCTAACACCTGGTAATCATGTTAGAAACATGCTAGCAACATGCTAGTCATACAAGAATCATGCTAGAAACATGCTAGCACCTGCTAATCATGCTAACAACTTGCTAATCATGCTAGAAACATGTTAGCAACTTGCTAATCATACTAAAATCATGCTAGAAACATGCTAGCAACATGCTAACAACTTGCCAATCATGCTAGAAACATGCTAGCAACTTGTTAATTATGCTAGCAACTTGCTAATCATGTTAAAAACATGCTAGTAACTATCTGAGACTGTATTGCCTTCAAAACATTCAAACTTTAACCTTTTAAAACTATTTTAAACTTCAAACAATTTCAGACTGAAAACCATCAAACTTAAAAGTTTTTTTTCTTAAAACTTTTTAAACTTTTAAAACTTTTTAAACTTCTCAAACTTTTTCAAACTTTCTGATGCAGCTTTCTCAAGCCAACCTAAAGTTTGTCTTTTTCATTTTGCAAAAATGATGGGAATGTTACTTTTAAATGTTCTCTGAACATTCTGAGAGAAGCAGTAACATATAAAAATGTTAGATGAACGTCCAACTAAAACATTTTAGAAAAAGCTCTATGAATGATGTACATTAGCGCTAGTGATGTTACGTTCCACATGGAAGCTCCAAAGCTTGTATCAAGAGAAAGACACATTTCACATTAAAGCACTGTATCGGAGCTTGATTTGTTTTGAGAAAAGCATGTTAAGCATATATTGAGCTAAAAAACTTTGCCCATGAAGTAACAGTCCAAGGAGTGAGAGAGTTAAAATAAACAGATCATAGATTTAATTTATGAATTTATATTTAGTTTTTTTTACTTTTTTTAGTGCTAGTACACCAACACAAATGAATGACTTTGACAATGACCATTATTTATATACAATAAAATAAAACAAAGAATCATTTATATGTGAAACCAGCAGCTGTAATGGAATGCAGCACTTTGAAAGGTGTTTTTCATTTCTATGACCACTAGATGTCCACAACATCAACCGTTTTGAAAAGCTTTGAGTAATGAACCTCTTTCAAATACAATTGTGCTGAAAGCTTTGCTGGTTCAGAACGCTTCACTTTGCCATCACCAACTATCGCTCAAAAGTTTGGGATCAGTAAGACTTGTCATTTTTTTTTGAAGAAGTCTCTTATGCTAATCAAGACTGCATTTATTTGATCAAAAATACAGAAAAAACAGAAACAATAATACTGCAAAATGTTATTATAATATAAAATAATGGTTTTTATTTCAATATACTTCAACATATAATTTATTCCTGTGATGCAATGCTGAATTTTCATCAGCTGTTATTCAGAAATCATTCTTATATGATGATTTATTATTAGAATTATCAATGTTGGAAACAGTTGTGCTGCCAAATATTTTTTTTGGAACCTGTGATTCTTTTTTTCAGGATTCTAAGTTAAAAAGAACAGCATTTATTTAAAATATAAATCTTTTCTAACAATGTAAATCTATGCTTTAATTTATTTTAATTTATTCATTTAACACATCCTTGGTGAATCAAAGTATTAATTTCAAAAAAAGAAAGAACAAAAATGTACTGTAGTGTCTATTGTTAGAAAACCTTTCTATTTTAAATAAATGTTGTTCTTTTTAACCTTTTATTCATCAAATAATCATGAAAAAAGTATCACTGGTCTCAAAAAATAGTGTTTCCAGCACTGATAATAAATCAGCATATTTGTTAGATTATATATTGAACTCTCTGCCAGATATTACTGCGAGTCTTCCTGTTTGTGCTTTCTCTCTCCCTCCTATCTACTGTACTCCCCCTCCCTATACCTCTTTGTTTTTAAAGTATATATATAGTTTGAATAACAGGATGAATTTAGGAAGAGGTTATTGTACACCCAGATCTAAATCTGATATTTCATTATATGCACAATAAGGTCTTTATTTTGTATGATGCATATATGTAACACCACCCCCCTGACAATGGATCTATATAATCTAATGTGGGAGAATAAACTTGGAAGAAGATTGTGAACATACAATTGGCTTCATGTTCATAATTCTTTCCATGGGCCCATGCAAGGACTGAGAATAGTCGGACGGCATCGAAAGATAAAGAGCTGTGATATTTATTAACAATATTAAAATGATTTCTGAAGGATCATGTGACACTTAAGACTGGAGTAACAGCTGATGAAAATTCAGCTTTGCATCACAGGAATAAATTATATTTGAAAGTATATTAAAATAAAAACATTATTTTATATAGTAATAGCATTTTGCAGTATTATTGTTTTTTTCTGTATTTTTGATCAAATAAATGCAGTCTTTATGAGCATAAAAGACTTTTTTTTTTAAAAAGCATTACAAATCTTACTGATCCCAAACTTTTGAGCGGTAGTGTATATACACTGTTTTGAGAACATTACTAAAAACTAAAGTAGGTTTGATGTTAACGATGGCTTTTGATGTCAAGCATTTTATACATGAGTAAAGTCTCGCTGTCATTCATTACCTGTATGGGACAGTCAGCGTGATTAACTGAAACGCAGATGTTCGGTGGAAACTGATCTTCTTCAACACCGATGCTCTCACTGTAGCAAATCCTGAAAACACATTTAACAACTTAATTTTTTAGAATAAATGCAGGCCAAATGTGTGATTTGTTTTTCTCCAGCATGCACACAAACATTTTGACATTCACAGTAAAATTTCACCTGAGCACCACTTGAACAGACGCCAGACCGGACTGAGACGACCTAATGGAAGGAAGGAAGGAAGAATAAGGAGTTTGTTAACTGAAAGTTATAAATGTCATTACTCAAGCTAAAATAAAACTCTTACACTCAGGAACACTGTGTTTAACACAATATGGGACACAGTATGTACAATATTAATTCATGTCCGAATGAGTGGTGAATCAGTGAATCAAACACAGGAATCATCAGTTTGAATCATAAACTGAACTGAACATTTAACTGACTTCCTTACTGAATCGACTCAGATGACTCACATACTGAATTTTATCATTTCAGAACCATGAACCATGAATAATTATGAAAACCATGTTTAAAACAGTATTATAGTTTTTTTTATTTTTTATTTTTTTATATTTTCAATTTTTTATTTTTAACAACTTCACAATAATAATAATTTAAGTTTTATTAATTTTGTTGCAGTACATCAAGTTGAACTAAATGAAAATGAGAAATAAAATAAGTTTAGGGTTTGGCATAGTTTTTTTTAATATGTTTTATTTGAGTTTATTTTATTTAAAGTATTAAAAAAACATGGTATTAGTTTTAGTTAAGTATAATAAGCCTGGCTTAAAATGCACATTTGGTTCAGTTTTCTGTTTATTTAAAATTTGCATTTGCATGTCACTCTTTTAAAAAAAAATAATAAACAGACATCAACAAAAATGCACACTTGTAAAGTTACTGAAATAAAAAATAAAAAGTATTTAAAGATATGTTGCAAAAGATTGTTTAACACGCTTTTAAAATCCTGTGGGAAACAGAAAAGGTTATATTGTGAGTATATGTATTATCAACATCACTCAAATAAATAATAACACTGTCCATTAAGGTTTTAATAAAAAATAAAGAGTGACAGAAACTCACTTGCTGTTCTGGATCTGAGCTTGTTGACTTGCACTGAGATGAAACAGGAAATCTGAGTTCTGCATGGCTCCTCCAAACATGGGCACTGGAAACATGTGAATATAAATGTACGTACATAATTTCAACATAGCTTCAAATTGATCTGAATAAGGGAAAGGGTATATTTTTAGCTTTTTTTTTGGTCACCTTATTGCAGTGCATCTACATAATCGTGATGTGTGAAAATGCATTTGTGCATTAGTAAAACTATTCAATTTAGTGTCCCAATTAATATGACATCATAAAAACTGAATTAGAATATAGATTTCCCACATATGTATCATACCCAGAGGTGTAGGTGGCAGGATGGTGTCCAGTGTCTGGTAGAAGGGCAGTTTGATCATCTGTGGTTCTGTACAGATTGATATGGGTGATTGGGGTTTCTCAGGCGAGACACACGCTGGCATGGAGATGATTTCTACAGGACTGGGCTTTGAGCTCCTGCGGGCGTCTTTGGAAACCTGCCGGAGTTTGTGCAGCTCTCGGACAGCAGACAGCAGCTCAGGACTGCATTCATTGTGCAGGAGATCTGTGACTCTCTTCATGAGATCCTTCTTCAGGCCGCTTTTACTCTTACCCATCTTGGAAAGCAGAAGACGAAGCTCTGTCACACGTAAGACCTCCAGCATCACCTGCAGGACAGATGGGTTACTAATGAATTTTACATCATCATTTAGGATCAATTTATGATGATCAAAGTAACTTTCATATTAATTCTTGCAGTCATTCCAGTGAATGATTTTCAGTTTGGGTTTAATTTCTGCAAACACACCTTAAGATATTGACCTCAATACCCAGTTTAAAACATACCTTCATTTAAAAAAAAAAAATGACATGCAGTTGGCTGTTTTTAATGGCCTGTCAGCAGCATTTCAGCAGTAAAACAACTACCAAAAACAAAGCATTGTATTCACAAACAGAAATTGTAATTTTTTGAACTGAATTGACATTTATTAAAAACACTCCAGAACAAAATCCTCAAACTTTTAGTAGCTTCTCTCTTCATTACATAATGACAGGGTGGTTTGTCAGTTTTAGAGTAAGTTATGTGTATGAATAAAAAAATATAAATGTGCTCTCTTTTGTTTAATCCCACATGTTCATTTCCAATGGCACCGGCAATTTTTGATCATTAAATAAACTACAGTTAAATAAACTAACATTTGCAGAGGAAATGTGAATAAAGAAGTCTTGACTAGGATGCAAAGTAATATTAAAAACAATTAAAACACAAAACAAACGCGATAACACTTCAAAGTGAACGCGTCTATGTTAATGAAGAAAAAAAATAATATACTTACTGTGGCTTCCAAAACATCTGTGGACATAATCACACAATAACAGCAAATATTTAGAAAATGTTAATCGTGAAGCGAAATATAGCCAGCATAAAAATGTCAACTGTTGAGAATCAAAGCACGATCATACGTAAATACGTCATTAATCAATGAGTCACATGACCGCGTAAATTGCACGAAAAATAGGTTTACAGCTGTACGAAAACGTACAAAAATGTAATTTTGTTTTTCAAAGCAAGCAATTGGGGCTGCCTAAAAAAAGAAAATAACTTACAAAACGACTTTCTGTCATGCAAAAAAACGTTTTTACTTTAATACAAACATGTATTTTATTTATTTATTTATTTATTTTTTAACAAATATGACAACAATCGCGTATCTCACATATATATTGCACTGTTAGTGATTGGGAATATTTACACATAATTTAAACATAATGAAATGATATTAGATATAAAAATCAAATATTTTAGAAGAGATAATTGCTAGAAATAGGCTACTATCAAAAGTGGATCAGAAACATACATTTACACACAAACTCAATACCAACCACAACTTTCAGATGCCATCTTTATTTATTTATTTTTTCAGCTATCACAGAATGAAACACACAGGATTGTTGGACAAAGGCAACAAAAATCTTCAAAAATCGGTCAGATGAACATCTCAGGAGACAGAAATGAAGGTGACATTGGATGCTGACGTGCCTTGATGCCTTCCTACTGTTATGTATGAAGAAAAATGCTGCTTTAATATGCAATCAAGGGTTGGAGTCATGTAGTGACGACGAAGTAATTTGCTCCCTGAATGCAAGTGCGAGAATAAAAAGACACAAGTTTTCTGTTCCGGACTTTGTAGCCCTGACTCTTCTTTACTGTCCTCTGTCTAAATAACAAAAGGAAGACACGACACCTACCTTGGAATGCATCCTCCAAAGGAAGTGTTTTTCAGCTTTTAGACACAGCCATTGTGTATTGGTGCTTCTCAATCAGAATGACGCATACTAGTAAGAGTCATCAAGCTCTGTTGAAGGATGTCTCAATTTGAAGGATCCTTACTAGGCAGTCTTTCTTTCGCATCCTTCATTCTGCCTGTTCTGAAGGATGTTTCAGGTATCCTTTGTGTCCTTCAGTCACCCATGCAACAAACCTGTTTGAGAAGCACCCGGAATATAACACATTTCCATTGGGCATTGTCTAGATTGATTGCTGATGGTGGGTCCAGGTCAAAGTTAAGGTCATGTACAAGTGGAGTTCTGGTTAAGGCAAGTCATCATTGTGTTGTTATTTTCTTTATTTTAATATTTCTACTGCATGAGGTCAACTCTGCTTGCCTTCAGTGGACTATAAGCTTTCTTTTTATAATTAAGAACAAGTGCTCTCAATTTGAGATTCTCAAGCAATCAGTGCAATATTCTAAAAAAAAAAAGTAATATGTTAAAAAAAATTGTACCCATTTACTCTCATCCACTTCCAGTTATTTTTAGCTGCACAAAAAGCTCGTTTTGCTGCTTGATACTGCAAACTGATGTGTCTTCCCTTGTGAAAAAGAATTGTGCTTAATTGAATTAAAAATGCCCTTTCTGTGTACTTCAAATCTTAAAAGTATACTTTTTAAAAAGTGCACTTGCAGATAATATAATATAATTTAAATTATAAGGCCACTTAAGTGTACTTAAAAAGAGAGCACTTTAATGACAAGAGATCTTACTTAAGTGCACTTTTTAAAAATGCACTTTATAATAATGTCTAATTAAGTATTACTTAAACATACATTTGGCATAATTATGATTTTATTGTGTTTTAAATAAGTACACTTATTTTGATATATTTATTTATAAGCACATGTAAAATAATTGATTTTAATTTCAACAAATGTGTTCCCTAAAATTACAATTGTTAATGTATTTTACATGTATTTGGTCTATTATATATACTATGTGCATTAATGCATTTGAAATGTATTTTTCTTATAAACTTCAATACACTTTTTTACTATACAGTATACTCCAATAAAACGTTGTTGAGATTTTCATCACCAGCTCCTGCACTATGAACTCAACCAAGTTGAGTACTGTATTTATATGTAATAGTACTGTACTTCACATCTGTGTACAGAACACTTTCAATGTCATTATGTTGTTTTAAGTCACTTAAACACACATTTAGTTGCATTAATTGCAAGAAAAATTGTACAAATCTAAACAATTCATTTGCATTCAAACACATTTGATTTTAATTATACTAAAAGGTTACACTGCACTGTAAAAAATGACTGACAATTAAATAGGTGAATGAGTCATGAATGAGTCTATAGTCTTTGGTCCAACTACATTGGTAGAATTAGAACATCTTGAACTTGAACAGAAATGGAAAGCTTAAGGTAACTACGAATCTCTTTTGTTTAATGCGCATGCGACAAAAATACTACGTCATGATGATGCAAACCTTGTGAAGAAGAAGTGCACTTAAGTATACTTTTATAAAGTGCACTTATTGCTGAATTAATATACTTTAAAAGAACACACATAAGTGCAAATTAAATGTAATGTTTTCACCGCTTAAGTACATTGTATTTGTAATTAATTTAAAATTTATCACATTTTAAAGTTATATTAAATGCACGAAGTTTTTTCGAACCACTTAAGTGGGACTTTTTAGTACATCTTTACTTTCGTAATTGCTACTACTACTTTAAAATATGGTTAAAGTGTACTACTAATGTACTGACAAGCAATTAACGTTAAGTACAATACACTTTAGTGTGAATTAAATGTAATGTTTATAAACTCACAATGTGATATAATACTACCAAAAAATTATCCTTCCCTTTAACTCCATACCAAAATCCCAGATAGCCATACAATGAAAAAACGTAAATATAAATAAATAACTATAAAAATTATTTGTGTTTGGGACGCTGTGAGCATGGAGACTGTAGTGAACACCATACATTTGAAAACGTTTAGCTTAAAGGTTTAATATGAATAAACAGTGCTCATAAACCACTGCTGAGATAGTATTCTCAAGTCAGATGAGTTGGGGTTTGGACTCGGAAACAGCGTTCGTTGGTGCGTTCAACGAATGCATTACGTCATCACTTAACAAGCCCATGTGATGTTTTTTTTCTTGTGCATCAGCAAAAAGCATGTGTATTTGTTTTAGGGATTGCTTTGTCAATAAATGTAGAGGGTTTTCCATTTTGTGTTTGTGTTGAGAGTAACTATGTATTTAAGAGATTTTTTTAATACAATTTTAAATGTACATTTCAACTTCATTGTCAGAGGTATATGACACTGAAGTACATTGAAATGACAATGAAATATATTTTAGTTCACATTCAGAAGTACATATTTACCATATTTCAAAGTACATATAAAATATACTAAAGTCCCAATTAAGCGGTTCAAAAATGTCACTCAAAAGATCAACTAATTGCATTTAATGTAATTTTAAACTGTAATATATTTGAAATCAATTACAAATAATATGCATTTAGGTGGTCGAAAACATTACATTTAATGCACACTAAAGTGTATTGTTAACTGAAATTAAAGTGTATTTTAGTTAACGTTAATTGCTTGTCAGTATATTAATAGTACACTTTAACCATATTTTAAAGATACTAGAAGCAATTACGAAAGTATATTTAAAGATGTACTAAAAAGTCCTACTTAACTGGTTCAAATAAAAATGCAAGTTCCACTTAGTGCATTTAATATAAATTTAAAATGTGACACATTTTAAATTAATTACAAATACAATGTACTTAAGCGGCAAAAACATTACATTTAATTTGCACTTACAGTATGTGTGTTCTTTAAAAGTATATTAATTCAGCAATAAGTGCACTTTATAAAAGTATACTTAAGTGCACTTCTTTTTCACAAGGGTTACCATATTATTTTAATGTATTATCTTAATTATGAACACTCTGGTTTGTAGTGCAAACTGTTTTACCGTACTTTACTGCACTTCGATATTCTTCTCGTTATTTCCCTATGGCGGATTATGAACCGGACGTCTAACACATTACCAGAAAACAGCTTACTTCCGCATTGAAAAATAAGGTGGATATTTTACAGCTAAACCCTGTGATTTTTAGTAACTTTTTAGTAAATAATTATTTGTCTCATAGGAATTCAATTCAATTCAATTCAAATTTATTTGTGTAACGCTTTTCACGATACGTATCGTTGCAAAGCAACTTTACACCAAATTAATGTTTTTACAATATATGTAGTAGTAACTTGTAGTATGTACATATGGCAGAGATGTGTGGTAAAGATCAATTAATGACGTAATCAAACAGACAAAGAGCACTATAAATTAGTAGCAGAATTCGGTAGTGCTGTATGTTGTTTCAGGGTTGGCATCATCTGAAGTCCTCTGTGGGGTTGGCATCATCTCTTCTTAAGTGTTCTGGATCCACACTGGAGCTTGTGAATTCCTAGTTACCACGGGATGTCAATCCCATGGCAGAAACAGAGAACAAATAGGAACATAATTAAGATAATACATTAAAATAATATGGTAACCCTTGTGAAAAAGAAGTGCACTTAAGTATACTTTTATAAAGTGCACTTATTGCTGAACTAATATACTTTTAAAGAACACACATACTGTAAGTGCAAATTAAATGTAATGTTTTTGCCGCTTAAGTACATTGTGTTCGTAATTAATTTAAAATGTATTACATTTTAAAGTTATATTAAATGCACTAAGTGGAACTTGCATTTTTCTTTCGAACCACTTAAGTGGGACTTTTTAGTACATCTTTAAATGTACTTTCGTAATTGCTTCTGGTGTCTTTAAAATATGGTTAAAGTGTACTATTAATATACTGACAAACAATTAACGTTAACTAAAATACACTTTAATTTCAGTTAACAATACACTTTAGTGTGAATTAAATGTAATGTTTTCGACCACCTAAATGCATATTATTTGTAATTGATTTCAAATATATTACAGTTTAAAATTACATTAAGTTGATCTTTTGAGTGATATTTCTGAACCACCTAATTGGGACTTTAGTATATTTTATATGTACTTTGAAATATGGTAAATATGTACTTCTGAATAAGCAATTAATGTGAACTAAAATATATTTCATTGTCATTTCAATGTACTTCAGTGTCATATACCTCTGACAATGAAGTTGAAATGTATATTTAAAATTGTATTAAAAAAAATCTCTTAATTACATGCTGTTCAAACTAAGAAAAGAAAGATTTGTTAAACCAGAGCTAAAAGATTAATAGTCAAGTCAAGTCAAGTCACCTTTATTTATATACCGCCTTTAACAATACAGAATTGTGACAAGGCGGCTGTACAGTATTAAATAGGAAACAGTACATCAACAATGCCAAAGGCAACAGTAAACACTCACATTATAGGTAAAGGTAGTTAATCAAAAACAATAAAATAAAATGCAATATTGTGTTAAGAGAAAGTGTCCCCAACTAAGCAAGCCAGAGGCGACAGCGGCAAGGAACCAAAACTCCATCGGTGACAAATGGAGAAAAAAACCTTGGGAGAAACCAGGCTCAGTCGGGGGGCCAGTTCTCCTCTGGCCAAAGTTCCCGTGGTCTTGTGCCGACAGCCGTCTAGGTGATGTGGTCTTCACTGTGGATCCGTCTCTGGGGCTCATCTAGTTGATGTGGACTCCGCTGACATTCAGGGCTGTAGAGGTCGTCTCTAGGTGCTGATCCACCGTCTGGGCTGGGTTCGGACTGGATCCGGGGGACTGCAGTGACCATCTGATCTGGATACGGACTGGATCTGGTGGTTAATGTGACCTCGGAATAAGAGAGAAACAGACTAATATTAGCGTAGATGCCATTCTTCTGACGATGCACTGAGTACATCGGGTGTTATGGGAAGTGTTCCCGGTTCCGGTTGACCTAATTAGTGCAGCCTAACAATCCTTTAACGGATTTGAATTATAAGAATGTGGATTTGTTATGTGTAAGCAAGGTTAAAGAGATGGGTCTTTAATCTAGATTTAAACTGACAGAGTGTGTCTGCGTCCCGAACATTGTAGGGTAGATTGTTCCAGAGTTTGGGCGCTAAATAAGAAAAAGATCTGCCGCCCGCGGTTGATTTTGATATTCTCGGTATTATCAAATTGCCAGAGTTTTGAGAACGCAGCGGACGTGAGGGACTATAATGCGATAAAAGCTCACTCAGGTACTGGGGAGCTAAAGCATTCAAGGCTTTATAAGTAATTAGCAAGATTTTAAAATCTATACGATGTTTAATAGGGAGCCAGTGCAGTGTAGACAGAACCGGGCTAATATGATCATACTTTTTGGTTCTAGTAAGAACTCTAGCTGCTGCATTTTGGACCAGCTGGAGTTTGTTTATTAAGCGAGCAGAACAACCACCCAATAAAGCATTACAATAATCTAACCGTGAGGTCATAAACGCATGAATTAATGTTTCAGCATTTGACATTGATAGCATAGGTCGTAGTTTAGATATATTTTTGAGATGGAAAAATGCAGTTTTGCAAATACTAGAGATGTGGTTTTCAAAGGAAAGATTACCATCAAACAGCACACCTAGGTTCCTAACTGATGACGAAGAATTGACAGAACAGCCATCAAGTATTAGACAGTGTTTTAGGTTATTACACGCTGAGGTTTTAGGCCCAATAACTAACACCTCTGTTTTTTCAGAATTTAGCAGTAAGAAATTACTTGTCATCCAATTTTTTAACTCAACTACACAATCCATTAGTTTTTCAAATTGGTACGTTTCGCCGGCCGCGAAGAAATATAGAGCTGGGTATCATCAGCATAGCAGTGAAAGCTAACACCATATTTCCTGATGATATCACCCAAGGGTAACATGTAAAGCGTAAAGAGTAATGGCCCTAGTACTGAGCCTTGTGGTACTCCATACTGCACTTGAGATCGATATGATACCTCATCATTTACTGCCACGAATTGATGGCGGTCAGATAGATACGATTTGAACCATGCCAATGCACTACCACTAATGCCAACATAATTCTCAAGTCTATTCAAGAGAATGTTGTGGTCAACAGTATCAAACGCAGCACTAAGATCCAGTAGCACTAACAGAGAGATACAACCACGATCGGATGATAAGAGTAGATCATTTGTAACTCTAATAAGAGCAGTCTCAGTACTATGGTACGGTCTAAAACCTGACTGAAAATCCTCACAGATATCATATTTCTGTAGGAAGGAAGATAACTGTGAGGATACAACCTTTTCTAATATCTTTGACAGAAATGGGAGATTCGAGATAGGTCTGTAATTAGTTAATTCGTTGGGGTCAAGTTGTGGTTTTTTAATTAGAGGCTTAATAGCAGCCAGTTTGAAGGTTTTGGGGACATATCCTAATGACAGTGATGAATTAATAATATTTAGCAGAGGATCTATGAGATCTGGAAGCATCTCTTTTAGTAGCCTAGATGGAATAGGGTCTAGCATACAAGTTGTTGGTTTAGATGATTTAACAAGTTTATACAATTCTTCCTGACCTATAGTAGAGAATGAGTTGAATCGTTCCCCAGGAGATCTATAGCGCACTATCTGATGCGACACTGTAATTGACGGCTGCATAGTGACAATTTTGTCTCTAATTGTATCGATCTTAGAAGTAAAGTAGTTCATAAAGTCATTACTGCTATGCTGATGGGCATAGTCAGTGCCTGTTGGTTCTTTATTTTTTGTTAACTTAGCCACTGTATTGCATAAATACCTAGGGTTATGTTTGTTTTCTTCTAAAAGAGTCGAAAAGTAGTCAGATCTGGCCGATTTTAACGCTTTTCTGTACGATAGGGTACATTCCCGCCAAGCAGTATGAAAAACCTCTAATTTTGTTTTCCTCCAGCTGCGCTCCATTTTCCGGGCTGCTCTCTTTAGGGCGCGAGTGTGCTCGTTATACCACGGGGTCTGACTATTTTCCTTAATCTTCCTTAGGCGCAGAGGAGCGACCGTATCTAGAGTCCTGGAAAAGAGAGAGTCAATAGTTTCTGTTACATCATCAAGTTTTTCTGAGCTATTGGACATGCTGAGGAATTCAGATAAGTCAGGAAGATTACTCAGAAAGCAATCTTTTGTAGTAGAAGTGATGGTTCTACCATACTTGTAATAAGGAGTTGAATTTACAGTTTTAGTCATCTGGAGAATACACGAGACTAGATAATGATCAGAGATATCATCACTTTGCTGCAGAATCTCAACGGCATTGACATCAATTCCATGTGACAGTATTAAGTCTAAAGTATGATTTCGACAATGAGTGGGACCGGACACCTGTTGTCTAACTCCAATAGAATTTAGAATTTAATAATGAACATCTGATCAGATATAACTGCAGGAAAAGTTTATGAGATGCATTATTTGAATGCTTGGCTAAAACGATGAGTCTTTAATCTAGATTTAAACAGAGAGAGTGTGTCCGATCTCCGAACGTTATCAGGAAGTCTGTTCCAGAGTTTGGGTGCCAAATGCGAAAAGGCTCTACCTCCTTTAGTGGACTTTGCTTTCCTAGGAACTACCAACAGTCCAGAGTTTTGCGACCTTAGGGAGCGTGATGGATTGTAGCGTGGTAGAAGACCAGGAGCTAAACCGTTAAGTCCCTTCTAGGTAAGAAGTACTATTTTATAGCTGATGCGGAACCTAATAGGCAGCCAGTGCAGAGACTTTAAAATTGTGGTAATATGATCATATTTTCTTGACCTGGTAAGGACTCTAGCAGCTGCATTTTGGACTATCTGTAACTTGTTTCTTGAAGATGCAGGACAAACACCTAGTAGTGCATTGCAATAGTCCAGTCTAGAGGTCATGAATGCATGAATTCTGAACAGCTTTTCTGTGTCAGAAACAGGTCACATGTTTCGTAGCTTGGCAGTGTTTCTAAGATGGAAGAATGCTGTTTTGTTTAGTCATTAGTCTTTGTGTTTCCGTAGTGTTTCTATAGTGCATTGTCTAATTGTCTAGCTTTATGTAACCTGCTGATGGTGCATCAAGGTCATGTTCAAGTCGAGTTCTAGTTAATCCAAGTCATTGTTGTATTTTGTTAGCTTTGTAATTGTTTTGATTTCAATAAACTGCACATGACTTCAACTCTGCTTACCTTCAGTGGACTAAGTTCTATTTCTGTAATTAAGAAGAAGTGCTCTCAAACAAGCATTGCAAATATGATTTCTATTTTCTACCATTTCCACTCGACTAATATAACATTTTGAAGGAAGGAAGGAAAGAAAGAAACAGGTTTGACTATTTCAGATACATTTTACTAACAGTAATAATGTTAAAAAATGCACTGTGCATGTGCATCTTTAAAACACCTCCAAAGTGACATTATAAGTAAAAAAAATACTGCTGGATTTGAATGACACAGATACAAAATGATACCGATACAAAAACCCTACTTTTCTGAAGGATTAAAGTGTTAAAAGTTGATTCTTTTAAATGCATACTGTATGTCATAGTCATCTTCCACTGTATATTAATTATAATGATAATACACGGTTGCATTTCTATATTAAACTTGCAAATTCACACTCTGAGGTTGTCATGGCAAGCAGATACATTGCACACCAATTACTTGTAAAGACTGCACTATTTTTGCTGCACTAGCAATAAACACATTGAATATAATGCACTATAAA
This sequence comes from Labeo catla, assembly GCA_012976165.1. NCBI lineage: Eukaryota > Metazoa > Chordata > Actinopteri > Cypriniformes > Cyprinidae > Labeo > Labeo catla. The sequence goes on from VONZ01001069.1 coordinate 180,380, forward strand.
CATGTTTGTCAACAGAATCGCAAAGTAGAGTTTTATAAGCATATAAAGGAATGAATTACCCCCCGATTTAAAACGGATATCTCTTTTAAATTCTAGTTAAATTCATGATTCAAGTTAAACACACAAAAGCAGGCACACAAAATCTTGCTGAAAATGGCAGATTAAGCAGTTTAAATACAAATTTTATATGATATACACTGCCCTCCAAAAGTTTGGAAACACCCCTGGCAAAGTGTGGTTTTGGACAATCTGGCATTAATCCTTACCATTTTTTAGTGCAAATACATTAAAGTAAGTTGACATTATCATTAAAGAGCAGCAATAATAATTTTCATTTTGATTACATAATAAAGGCAATATACACATGCCCCTTTGCCAGCTGTGATGTCTGGTTACTGGTTTAAACTTGGCCCAGGTTTTTAAAAGATTTTTGGGTCAGCACACCTTAATAGCTTCAACAACTGATTGACAATTAAGCTTAGAATACAATCAATTTAGGCCCAGATTATGCAGAGCTGTAATAGCTGCTAATGCTGGATATTTTGATGAATCGAAAATGTGTTTTTTGTATGTATAAACCGTATATGTAATAACATATGTTTTCGTAGTTTGTGTTGTCCCTTATCAGTGCAAAATTATTACAAACTAAAAAAGATTCTTGCCAATACTGTCCAAAACTCCACTTTTCTAGGGCGTTTCCAAACTTTTGGAGGGCAGTGTATGTGCGTCATACACTGATATAGATCATGAGATATAGATCTGGGCGTAGGATAAACTCTTCCTGTTATCCAAACTAACAATATGTAGAACGGATGCAAACAAGGGGTATAGGGAGGGGGAGTACACTAGATAGGAGGGAGAGAGAACACAAACAGGAAAACTCACAATAATATTTTGCAGAGAGTGCAATATAATCTAACAGTACACTGGGCTGAAAAGTTTCATTTGAAGTTCAAGACATGCAACAGTAAGGACGCTTTTCTATTCAGGTTTGACCTTCATTTTTTCATAACTATATTTTCCACATAGAAATGGATTATTTTTATGAATGCTGTAAATGCATGAGTACAAATGTAACATTTTAAATTAAATTAAGACTCTTGTAAAATTGATCAGAATAATTGCACAAATGGTTTATATTTTAATTATCATTTTCATGAATGTTAAATGGTAGAATTGTCTTAATGAGCAGGTTCTTGAGCATGTTCACATCATGCACGTTTTTGTTCTACATGTTCATGTATATAAAAAAAATGTTTTATGTACTTCTAATTTGTTTCTATATTTTGTTTGCTATTTTGAGTTAAAATGTTTCAAATTGAGGTGGTTTAAACAAACATTTATAAATTATTTTACAACTCACTGGCAAGGTAGTTTGTAACAACTTGCATCAACAGATGGATTGGTTAAGTTGCAGTTATTGTAGTTCGCCACTTTAAAAACACTAACACTATAAATATGTAAATATTGCTTAACAACCTGAACTGAGTCTGGGCAAGGTTTACATTTAAAGGGATAGTTCACCCAAAAATGAAACTTCTTTCAGTACCCTTGTGTCAATCCAAACCCGCAAGACCCCACAAATTAAGATATTTTTGCTGAAATCCAAGAGCTTTCTAACCCTGCATAGACATTGACCCTGGATACTTCAGATATAAAAATGCTGACTTGTTAGGTGAGGTTTTCCTCATAAAAATCATACGATCTCCGATTATTTATGGTGATACAATAACCAGTTAGTTCTGTCCATAAAAGGATCTGTTCAGTATTGAGTATCTCATATGAACTGCTTAATAATTGGCAGAAAAAATCTTAGGCTGGTTACAAACTAACCTTTCCACTCTGTGGAATGATTATTTAGAATGAACATTTTTGCTTTTTTTTCCTCTCAAGATCAAACCACATTTGTTGAACAAAACATGGGCAACACAACCCCAGAAGACAAAAAAGAGAAACTGGAGGTAAGTGCTGTGTTAAGTGTAAATAAACTTATAGAAATGCCTACAGAAAATCATCCTACCCCTTTGAAATGGCTATTTTATTTGTCATACAGCCTGAAATCAAACCCCATTCCAAATAACTTTTCCAAAGTGTGATTCATCATGATCTTTCTGTTTACCACTAGCGCATGCTGATGACGTTTTATTCTTGTATAGTAACATGCGTCGAAGCCTACGAGTCAACAGGTGTCATCATTGTATAGTTTACATGCATGTCGGACCCGAATTGATTAGATCCATGTCGCACAGTGTGATCAGCAATGATCTTATAGGATGGCTAAAATCATGCAGTGTGTAGAAGGCTTACAGGTGCAGTGTGTAATTTTTAGTGGCATCAAATTGCAACCAACGGCTCAGTCCCCCGCTCACCCTGCCCTTTCGAAGCACATAGAAGCTACGGAAGCCAACAAAGGCCAAAAATGTCGTCGTCTGTTACACCTGACAGTAGCCAATCAAGAGATGAGGTTTCTGTACAAAGGAAAATCAAGAAATTATATTTACCTAATTATTCAGCAAACTGAAATGTTATTGCAAATATTACTGTTACTTGTTCATCATTGTCTCAGTTTTATTCGCTGACTTTAGTTAGATTTTTTGTATGCTAGTTAGTATAAGAGTAGTGAACAGCTAGCTGGTTCAAGACATTTAATCTAAAAGTGAGATAGTGTTAGCAGCAGATATTAACAGGACGACAGTGCAGTGTTTAAAAACAACAAACACGCTAGATCTCTGTTTGATAGCAGTGTTGGATAGCAGTACTTGTAGCTACACTAGTAGTTTAACTACATTTCTCAGTCCTGTTAACGTTACATGAATTTATAATCCAATTGCATATTTTTCAACACTGACAAGGAAAAAACACTACTTGTCTCGGCAATTATGCCCATCTTGCAACTAAATCTATCAAACAACAGTTTTCAATATTATTGCTAAAGTTGGACTAACTTACTGGCAACAGGCAACTTCGGCATGGATTTGAAAACATTTTTCTCGCATCATCGCCTTCCACCTGGGAAAAGCCAAACCAATGTTTTCTGCTGTTTTCCGGATTTCTGCTGTAGCCTCTCCCAACTTCGTCTGGCTGCATAATTTTTTTTTTTTTTTTCTGACGAAGACTGACGCTCTGTCTGTTCTTCTTGTGCACAATATGCGTGATCCTGCATTGTTTAAACTTCTTTAGAACAACTAGTAGAAAGTAGAACAACTTACTGACAAAACACGCTCTGTAGAGCAGTTTGTACGTTCAGGGCTACTACAGAAACATGGCGGCTCTAAATGACGAATTCCATGTATGGGGAACCATGTATGTATGTAGATATAAATTGCTCATTCTAAGGTTATGAAAACATAACGGCTCATTATATAAGGCCTTTACACACCTCTGAAAACATAATTTTGTATATTATATCGCATTTCTGTCTATAGATCCTCCTAAATATTACACACTGCACCTTTAAGGGGCTGATCATTTTACCAAACCAGGCATTTCACTGATTCATTTGAATTATCCTCCAGATTTTTTTTAAATGATATTTTTACTTTAATGTGTACATGCAGCTCAAAAATGTTAGACTTAATACGTTTTATTTTGTGTAATGTGACAAAACAGGGCTCCAGACAACAACAAAAATAGAGTAAGGAGCCACTGGCTCCTAGAAGAAACAAACTTACACACCAAATTATTTTTCTAGATGCCACAGAATAAACTTGTTTTAATTATTTATTTTTTTAACACTTTAACATTTTAGTCATACTATCATATGTTTACGTCTCATTTCTTGAATTTATCAGCATTTTAATCCAGTAAACCATGTAGATGTCCTGGAACTAAGGTTCATTTAAAGTGGGAACTAAATATCTTTTCCAATTTGAAAATTATATACAGTCACAAACAGTGTTGGGGAAAGTTCCCCTTCAGTTGTTTCACTACGACGTTACATATGGGAACTCGCTTGAGAGTCCAATCATCTCCAAGCCTTATTCAAAAGGCCAATGAACATTCATGAACATTGGCGAGTGGTATTTGCATGCCGAGCCACTCCCCCGTACATACAGGTATATAAGATGGCGGCGTGCAACCACTCATTCAGACTTTTGCTTTTGGAGCCTCGTCTCTGAGCCAGATAAATAAAAAAGAAAAGAGTTCCTGAGTTTCCAGCACGCCAGCAAAGAGAGTGCAAACTTTGCGAACGTATGTCCATGGCTGCGTTAAAGTCCCGCCGCTCATTCATGAGTAGGCACCCCTTGTTGTCTTCCTGCGGTAAATCGTTGAGCCGTCAAGGTTTTTCGGCTGCCGCGGCGAGGCACTTGGGGGACATTCAGGTGACTATGCAGAATGTTCCGTCGGCCCCCAAAGCCCCGCGGACTTCTGCGTCACCGCGCAGTCCCGTTGAGCTGCCAAAGCAGTATACCTCCCCGTACAGCGGGCTGGGTATCTCCTTTTGCGCTCCCCAGGAGATCGAGATGTCTGCTGCAGCATCAGCGGGAGAGTCTGACGATGAGGCTGACGACTCGGTGGGTCGGTACCCCTCTGCGGTTGCCGCCCCGTCTGAGACAGATGCTGAACTGTCGGCTATGCTCCTCCGAGCCGCCAAGGAGATCAGTCTGGACGTGCCCAAAACACCTCCGGCCGATCCCTCTAGGCTGGATGATTGGTTTCTGGGGAGGGCTCCCGCGGCACCGCCGCGCTCTCCCCCAGTGCCTTTCTTCCCGGAGGTGCATGAGGAGCTGGTGAGGACTTGGCGAGCCCCGCACTCTTCTCGTCCATGTCCCAGCTCCTCTCCCCTCGCCTCTCTCGACGGCGGTGCAGCCCGGGGTTATGAAGCGGTCCCTCAGGTCGAGCGCGCTGTCGCGGTGCACCTATGCCCTCCAGGGCGTGTGAGGGTTTCTCGACGCTCCTATCTCCCAGGGCGGCCTATTCAGCAACACCGTCGAGGACTTCGCCCAGCAGTTCTCGGCGGTTCAAAAGCAGATGGAGGCGATTAAACACATCCTGCGACATTCCAACCACGTCCGCAGGGCCCCAACCTCCGCCTGCTCGTCGCCGAGGGCGCCCCCCCGCGGCTTCCAAACAACCAGCTCCGTCCCCTGCTAAGGTACGTGACACCAGATTGGCAGCCCGACGTCGAGCTGGCCGTGGGAGAGCAGAGGTTGCAGTCCTACTGGCGAAGGACGCAATCGAGCCTATCCCTCCAGCCGAGATGAAGTCAGGGTTTTACAGTCCTTACTTCATCGTGCCCAAAAAGAGCGGTGGGTTAAGACCCATCCTGGATCTTCGAGCCCTGAATCGGTCCCTTCTCAGGCTGCCGTTCAAGATGCTCACGACGAAGCGCATGCTAACATGCATTCGTCCCCAGGATTGGTTCGCAGCCATCGACCTGAAGGACGCGTACCTTCACGTCTCGATCCTGCCTCGCAACACAGACCCTTCCTACGGTTTGCTTTCGAGGGTCGAGCGTATCAGTACAAAGTGCTTCCATTTGGCCTCTCCCTCTCTCCCCGCGTCTTTACGAAAGTCGCGGAGGTTGCCCTGTCCCCTCTTTGGCAGACGGGCATTCGCATCCTCAACTATCTCGACGACTGGCTTCTCATAGCTCACTCGCGAGATCTGTTGTGCGAACAGAGGGACTTGGTGCTCCGGCACCTCAGCCATCTGGGCCTTCAGGTCAAGCGAGAGAAGAGCAAACTCTCCCCAGTGCAGAGGATCTCTTTTCTCGGCGTGGAGCTGGACTCGGTCAGTATGACAGCCCGCCTTACCAACGAGCGGGCGCAGTCAGTGCTGAAGTGTTTGGAGTCATTCAGACACAAAACAGCGGTCCCTCTCAAAACATTTCAGAGGCTCCTGGGGCATATGGCAGCCGCAGCCGCAGTTACGCCGCTCGGCCTGCTTCATATGAGACCACTTCAGCGCTGGTTACACGATCGAGCAGTGTCGCCGCCTGTTCAGCCCGTGGTCAGACCCGGCCTTCCTTCAGGCCGGAGTCCCCCTGGGACAAGTCTCCAGACATCTTGTGGTATACACGGATGCCTCTTCCACGGGTTGGGGTGCTGTATGCAACGGGCAAGCAGCATCGGGCTCCTGGACAGGACCTCGACTGCAATGGCATATCAATTGCCTAGAGTTGTTGGCTGTGCTTCTGGCCCTTCGTCGCTTCCGACCGACGTTGCGTCACAAGCACGTGCTTGTTCGCACCGACAGCACAGCGACTGTAGCCTACATCAACCGTCAGGGTGGTCTACGCTCCCGTCGCATGTCACAACTCGCCCGCCATCTGCTCCTATGGAGTCAAACGTGGCTGAAATCGCTACGTGCCGTTCACATTCCAGGAGAACTCAACCGTGCAGCCGACCAGCTCTCACGGCAGTCCACCCATCCTGGAGAATGGCGACTCCACCCCGAGACAGTCCAGCTAATTTGGAGCCATTTCGGGGAGGCCCAGATAGATCTGTTTGCTTCCCCCGAATCCTCCCACTGCCAGCGGTTTTACTCCCTCAACGAGGCTCCCAACAGCCTCGGCAGGGACGCACTGGCACACAGCTGGCCTCCGGGGCCCAAGTACGCCTTTCCCCCAGTGAGCCTCCTTGCACAGACACTGTGCAAGATCAGGGAGGACGAGGAGCAGGTTCTGCTGGTTGCGCCATACTGGCCCACCCAGACCTGGTTTCCAGAACTCATTTCCCTCGCGGCAGCCCCTCCCTGGAAAATCCCCTTGAGGAGAGACCTTCTTTCTCAGGGGATGGGCACAATTTGGTACCCGCGCCCCGACCTGTGGAACCTGCACGTCTGGTTCCTGGACGGGACGCGTCAGACCTCTCCAGCCTTCCACAGGCCGTGATAGAAACTATCACTCAGTCCAGAGCCCCCTCTACAAGGCTGGCTTATGCGCTGAGATGGGGTCTGTTCGTCGACTGGTGTTCCTCTCGCGGGGAGGACCCACAGAGATGTACAATTGCAGTAGTGCTTTCCTTCCTGCAAGAAAAGTTGGAGCACAGGCTGTCCCCTTCAACTCTCAAAGTGTACGTTGCTGCCATTGCAGCGTACCACGATGCAGTGGATGGAACATCCCTAGGTAAGCACCAACTCATCGTGAGGTTCCTGAGGGGTGCAAGAAGGGTTAATCCCCCCAGGCCGCACCCCATACCCTCTTGGGACCTCTCCGTCGCCCTCCAGGGCCTGCGGGAGGCCCCATTTGAGCCACTTGCGTCAGTTGAGCTAAAATATCTGTCACTCAAGACAGCGCTCCTGACCGCACTGGCCTCCATCAAGAGGGTAGGGGACCTACAAGCTTTCTCTGTCGACGAAGCGTGCCTAGAATTCGGGCCCGGCGATTCTCACGTCATCCTGAGACCCCGGCCTGGTTATGTGCCCAAGGTTCCCACCACGCCTTTCCGCGATCAGGTGGTGAACCTGCAAGCTCTGCCCCTGGAGGAGGCAGACCCAGCCTCTGCGCTGCTGTGTCCAGTTCGCGCTCTGCGTATATACGTGGACCGCACTCGGCACTTCAGACGCACCGAGCAGCTCTTCGTCTGCTTTGGAGGTCAGCAGAAAGGGAATGCTGTCTCCAAACAGAGGTTGGCCCATTGGGTGGTAGATGCCATCTCCCTGTCGTACCAAAACCAGGGAGAGCCATGCCCCTTAGGTGTTCGTGCCCACTCCACACGGAGTGTTGCCTCATCCTATGCGTTGGCTCATGGCGCCTCTCTAGCAGATATCTGTAGAGCTGCGGGTTGGGCGACACCTAATACCTTCGCCAGGTTCTACAACCTTCGCGTAGAGGCCGTATCCTCCCGTGTCTTAACATAGACATCACAGGCGAGCGGGAGTCCGGCTGGTGTCGGCTTGCTGCGCCATTCCTAATGGATCCGTGCGCTATTTCCCTCAGTTGTTCCCTCCGGCGAACCTGGGTCCTCCATGCCCCGCAGTCAGGCCTAGTGCGGAGTAGTGCTTGTCTGTGCTCCGGTTGGGTCTCCTTCGCCCAGCAGGTTGTGGCAACATGTTTCAGTATTTTTCCACGGTCAGCCAGAGGGCCGATGTTTCCCTCGTATATCCCTAAAATCTATGGATATATTGAATTTCTTGTGTTCTACATTTAGAGATGTCATGTGCTCCGCCCCCCCAACTCCTGCTTCAGTACAACTTGCATCCCTGAGGGGCCCCCTATTGGCCCCCAGGCCGTTGGGAAGGTTACGCTCATATCCGTCTGCTGACACGTCCGCCTGTCGGCACACGGTGTGTTGCGTAACGCGACGTCTGGTTCGTGGCCTGTTCCATGGGTCTGTTCCCATATGTAACGTCGTAGTGAAATGACTGAAGGGGAATGTCTAGGTTACGTACGTAACCCTGTTCATGAATGTTCATTGGCCTTTTGAATAAGGCTTGGAGATGATTGGACTCTCAAGCGAGTTCCCATATGTAACGTCTCCGTTCCCTCCTTCAGGGAATGAGGGTTACGTACGTAACCTAGACGTTACTTTTAAAACTTTTAAAACTGGACAGTAGACAGCAGAAGAAAGAAATGTCAACTCTTCAGCAAAAAAAAAAAGAAAACAAATGTTAGTTTATCTAAAGTCATTTTTGCTTATTATTATGGTTAAATTGGATCATCGAAGGTCGGCAGCAAAGACATTGGTTAATAAAATGGGATTAAATGCATAAAGGATATTTGTATGATTTAACATATTTAATTATTGCAGGTTTGTGTCATATTCTGAGTTGAATTTCACTGTTTTTATTCATTTTGAGGAATGCTCAATCTGTTTTTTGTGAGTGAGATGAATTAATGCATGTTCACATTTATTCTGGAACTAACATCTTACTCCCGATTTCTCTCAACACGGGGAAAGGAGAGCTTTTAATTAATAAATGGGGGGAAAAGTAACTTGCGTTACTTATTTGAAAAAAGTAATTCAGATATTTTCTTGTCAATTTAAATGTAATGCGTTACTTTACTAGCTACTTGGAAAAAGTAATAATATTACGGAACTTGCGTTACTTTTAGTGCATTACCCCCAACACTGGTCACAAAGAATTGTTTATTACACAGAATATCATGGACATAAGCATCACTGAGTGTAGTTTGGGTTTCTTCTTAATGCATCCTATAAATGTTGTCATGACTTTCACACATCTAGTCATTTTTTTCTTCATTAGTAAAATGCAATAGGAGGTGTTGAATTTTATCTTTAACTTTTTGCATTCTTTCTTACCAAGTAGACAACAGGTTAAGTAAAAATATTAATATGCACTAGCACAAAATTATAGCAAAATGCTCCTCTTTATAATTATTTTTTCTAGCTGACTAATAAGCCAAATGGTTATTCTGAGGTATATTGTTGTGTGTCATTGTCTACAAAACACATTTTCCGCAGTTTGAATCATGATGTGAGCGATTACATGAGACATTTTAGTACATTAGACACTGTAAACTCTCTTATAATATAGGCAACTTTTGATGTTCATTTCGTACTAAAGTAGTAAAGAGAAAGATATAATGAGTTCACTTGCCGCTTGAACTGAGGCACTAAAGCAATGGCACCTGCCACATTAAAGAGTGCCAAAACCGTATTTATTGTTTGAATTTCGTTATGAATTTGGCATGATTTTAAAGCTGATAATTTGTTTATTAAAAGGTAATAAAGCTTATTTTGATTAAAGGACAGCAAGTGCACTACAACAAATATGAAGTTCACGCATTAACAGAACACAGCATACAGACTAAGATCTTGATAACGAGGAGACAAATTATCGATTATAAACGAGAATTGTTGAATTGAGAATATGATGATTTTCTATAGGCACAATATACACACATTACAATTTTATAAGTTGTCAATCAGGTCTGGCTGATAGATGAAGCTATATAATGTCTTCAAATCTGTTAATTTGAAAATATCTTATCGGAAAAATTGACTTTTCAATTAGCGATGCTTATTTTACAGGCCAAAACAGCCGAAGACCTTGCGACAAAAGGAAAAGAAATGAAAAAGGAAGTTGAGAAACTTTTTCACAGACTTCAACTTGAAACCAACTGCAACATTAAACTAAAAGCTTCAGATGTTCTTCAGATAACGGCACATTCATTACAGTCTGATGGATCTTGCACTGAGGAAAAACTGGTTCACATATTCTTACAAAAACTACTGATGATGAACTACAAAGCAAGAAGCATCACTGTAACAAAGACCAGTAAGGATCACAATGAAAAACAACAAAAGGCTAAACAATCATCTGCAGACGATGTTGATGTGTTTAGTGAAATTTTTGAAGAACCATCTTTGTCTGACGAAAGAGAAAGCAACACAGACCCCATTCACCCGATGGATGTTCAGATGGCCGTGTTTCATTGTGCTGATGGTTTCCTGAAGCAGCTGATGGTCACTAAACTGTCCCAGTGCCGATACGCTCTGCCTCTGCTTGTTCCTGATCCATTCACACAACAGATTGTGTTTCCTCTCTGGACATTCAGAGAAATTAACCAGAGCTGGAAGATAAAACTCAATGAAATTATAAGCAAAACTGAGCCAGTCTGGAAGGCAAAAACTCCAATGGTGTTTTTCTTCAGGTTTGGCTCTGTGTCCTCATCCAAGTCTCAGCTGATCAACAGTCTGATCAATGACAAACACAACACGTTCTTCCACAGAAACTGCCCAGGAAGCAGCAGAACCAGAGTCCTGATGGACGGAGTGGTGGAGATCGCCTGGTTCTGCCCTTCTGGAACAGATGATGATAAATTCACAGACCGTGTTGCCTTCTGTAATCTACACGGTGATGCAGGAGAACATGAGAAACAGCTGGATATAATGACTGAAATGGCCTCAATCAATGTTGTTGTTTTACCAACGCTGGGCAGGGATGACAAAAGAATGACAGAAATCCAAAACCTCTACAAGGATCCAAAGCCACTGATTTGCCTTCTGCCTGATGATGGTTTAGCACTCACTGAGATGGGGAATAGAAAATATAAAATTGGTTTGAAAGACAGGGGTCAGGCAGATGTGTCTGAAGATCTCAGACAAGCTATTACAGATTGTCTCTCAGAATCATCTTCCACTTTCAGACTTGAAGATGTGTCCAAACACTCTGACATCAGAGTAGATGAGGAAGAAGATGATGACTGCAGGAGAGGAATTAAGGCAGCACAGGAGATGAAACCTTTACTAGAGAACGAAGATCTAACAGAAATAAAAGAATCACTTCTGCCTCGTCAAGGCAAACTGTGGCATCAGTGGTGTAAGATGAATAAAGAGCTAAATCGACCTCAAGGGGATGATCCAGAAAATGAAGTTAGTAAAAAAAAGATTAAAATGATGAACATCCGTAAACAGCAGCATAAAGAGCCCATCAGTGAGTTTATAAATATATTCATGCAACAAATGAGCTCACATGCTAGAAGTAAGCCGATGTTTTTCCTTAAATGGCTCAGAATCCTCCTGGATGAATATACCTCAGCTGATGTGTCTGATCTGTATCACAAATATGATAAAACATGGTCAGAAATCTCAAAACTAAGTAAGAGCAGTGATAGTTCTGCAGAACTGCCTAAACAAAAAGAACTTGTAGAATTATCTAAGAAACTTCAAGATGCAACCTTTGGTTTGGAGCACATCATGAGGGAGATCGGTCAGATCTATGAATCGTGTTCATCTGTGAAGAACAAGAAAGAAATGCAGTTTGACTTCTCTTCTCTCCCGAGTCTCGCAGCACAGATGATGATCTCTGGATTTCCACTGGAGCTGATGGATGGAGATGCTGCTCATGTTCCTGTGATCTGGATCTCTGCTGTTCTAGATCAACTCATCCAGAAACTGGAAGACCAGAGAATCTTTGTGCTGTCAGTTTTAGGGCTTCAGAGCTCTGGGAAATCCACCATGCTGAATGCCATGTTTGGACTCCAGTTTGCCGTCAGTGCTGGCAGGTGCACCAGAGGAGCTTTCATGCAGCTGGTCAAACTGTCTGATGAGATGAAAACACAGATGAACACTGACTATATTCTGGTTGTTGATACTGAGGGTCTTCGTGCTCTAGAACTGGCTGGAAGTTCAACAAGACATCATGACAATGAATTGGCCACATTTGTTGTTGGTCTTGGAAATCTGACACTAGTCAACATCTTTGGAGAAAACCCATCTGAGATGCAGGACATTCTTCAGATTGTTGTTCAGGCCTTCATGAGAATGAATAAGGTCAAACTGAAACCTAGCTGTGTGTTTGTGCATCAGAACGTTTCAGACGTCACAGCTAGAGAGAAAAACATGGAGGGAAGGAGACGACTGCAGGAGACACTGGATAAGATGACAAAACTCGCTGCTGAAGATGAAGTCTCTGATGCAGAACGTTTCAGTGATGTCATTGCATTTGATGTACAGAATGATGTTGTGTATTTTGCTCAGCTCTGGGAGGGCAGCCCACCCATGGCACCACCAAACCCTTCATACTGTGACAACATTCAAGACCTTAAGAAAACTATTCTTTCTCATGTCTCAAAATCAAACGGCATGATGCTGACAGACATAAAAAGTCATATTACAAATCTCTGGGAGGCTTTGCTGAAGGAACGCTTTGTGTTCAGCTTCAAAAATGCCCTGGAGATCGCTGCATATAGGAAATTAGAGACAGAATATGTTAAGTGGACCTGGAATCTTAGGAAAGCAATGCTAGAAATTGAAAACACACTACAGAACCAAATAGCAAATGAAGCAATCAATGTGGTTGAGGAAACAGATCTTCAAGAAAAACTAAATGTAAAATATACAGAAGTGAAAAAATCCATGTCAGAATTCTTTGAGAAAGACACCAATGCCAGTATACTGATTCAGTGGAAAACATCTTTTGAAATAAAAGTCTTACACATACAAGAAAACATTATCAGGGAAACACAGAGGAAACTGAATGTGGTGGTTCAGCAGCGAGTCCTGAAGAAAAAGATTGATGCTCAGAGGACACAAAATGAAAACGCTCTCTTTGAGAAGGCCAAAAATCTTGCCTTAACTCTCAAACACAAAGCAAATGATGATAAAATCCTGCAAAAAGAGTTTGATTCATTTTGGAAACATTGTGTGAGTGAGATTACCAAAAACACACCACAAGTCCAAGATATTAACATTTTAAAAGATATGAAGGAGGTCCTTAGTGACAATGAAAGTTTTTCAGACCTCAAGACAAAAAGCAAAAAGTGCAATATTTTAAATGTGTCAAGCTATTCAGAGTATATACAGCTTAAAATAAAAGAAAGAATCTTCAATTTTTTGGGATATCTTAAAGAGTACGATGCCCAAATCAACAAACTAATTACAGACACTGTTGAGAAAGTACATGAAATGATCATGCAATATGAAATAGCAAAGATGGGCTACAATAAAACTTACATTCAAGAACTCACTGGTTTCATCAAAGACAAGTTGGTAGAACATCAGGAAAAAGAAAGGAAATATACGTTCAAGAAACACTTCTTCAGTGATTTGGTACTTGCCATATTCAGCAAAGAACAAAAGACATTCATGGAACAACACAACATTTTCAGGGAAGCCAATAATCCCGTTCACTATTTTGCAGGAAAAAGAGAAGAATATTATGGAATTTTCCAGAAGCACTGTCAGGGAGCAACATCAGCTGCCATTATAGGAGAGATCATCTGTAACAAACTTAAAGAACCCATTCAGCAGAGTGTCTACAAAAAAACTGCCCAAGATTTGGCAGATGAAATGAGATCAAACTGTGAATCACTGAATGGAAACAGATCTAATCTGGAGAAACACATCCTGAAGACACTGGCAGAAAAGGAGAATTTTGAGGCATATATGACCTACATTCGTAATCCCAAAGAACACTTCAGGAGTTTCATCAAAGATGAAGTCAGTCGGTACATAAATGATAACTTCAACATCAGTGTTCTGCCCAAGATGAAAGATGATTTAGGACAGAAGCAGAGGCAGATCTTAGAAGCTGTGAAGAGAGCATCTAAAGAGGTTGATGAAAACAGTGGAGATGCTGATTTGTGGTTAAAGAGTTTCACACAGAATTTATCAGATGTGCTGATATTCTCTGAAAAGGACCTTGAAGGAGTGAGTCGTGATGATGTAGATGTAAAACATCTTACAGATGTAGCAGAGGTAATAACAAATGAACTTCCCTCTATAATTTCTGACATGAGCAAGGAATTCAATACAGAATCTTTTCTACAGAAGCTGGACTATAAGGACAGGCCTGATGAGATTCTGAATGAACACTTCTGTCAGTGCTGTTGGGTTCAGTGTCCGTTCTGTGGAGCCATCTGCACCAACACAGTAGAAGATCATGATCCACAACCTCACAGTGTTCCTTTCCATCGACCTGATGGACTGAAAGGGTGGCATTATAGAGGAACAAAAACACTTACTCCAGATTTTTGCACAACTTTAGTGGCAAGTAAAAAGACATTTCGTCGATCTCATGAATCTGAAGAATACTGGCCATATAAAGATTACAAATCAGCAGGAGGTGTTTATGCTGAATGGAGCATCACCCCTGACCTCACTGAGCTGTCATACTGGAAGTGGTTTGTCTGCAGATTCCAAGAAGAGCTGGAAAATCTCTACAATAAAAAATTTCAGGATAAAGGTCAGATCCCAGATGAATGGAGAAACCACTCAAAACAGGATGCTATTCAGAGTTTGGACAAAATTTTTGTTAGATCTTAATAATGAGTGAAGAAAAATAAATGATTCTTTTTATTCTTTGATTTAAGTCTTTATGAATAATATTTTTGTTCAAGAACACCTCTGTAGAAAATGCTAGACACTTAGGATTAGGTTATAAAAGTTATGCAGCTTTTTAAAAAGTTTATAATATAAAAACATTTTACTAATCATTAAATGAAACTAATCACTTAATATGGAGAATTTTTGCTTTTGGTAACAATTTAAGTTTTTACATGTTTATTTGAAACTTCAATAGGATCTTTTTTTTCTAATTGTTATTAGCAATAATGATTAGTCGCTAAATGTACAAAATGCTTATGATTGACAAAATGTGTTAAAAACTGCAGTAAACGAGTCATTTGACAATAATCTACTTTAAATTCTGCTATTAATTACATGCAGTAAATGTCTGTAAGTTTTTGTATATGAATTATTTTGTCACTTTCACTGATATATACATTAAGTACTAAATATTAACGGATGTGTCTTTTTTCATCTACGATAAAAATGAAATCAACACTGTCTTGATTGTCTTAAAATGGTCAATTCTGAATAAAGATCAGATTCAAATTCTTTTAAGTGCATTCTGTGCCTTATTGCAGATCACATCCAGATCACACATTGCATTAAAGCTTTAGGTAATAAAATAACAATCGGACTGCTCTTCTATACAATTTTATTGTATATAAATAATGGTCATTGTTAAAGTCATTGTTAACTCTGTCTCACTCCTTGAACTGTTACTTCATGGGCAAGATTAGTTTTTGAGCTCAATATATAAATTATGATTAAAAATTAATAAATAAACAATGCTAACACATTAATTGTAATATAATGTAAAGGAAACGGCACTGAGGTTCACTTCGTTTGAACCAGATACAGAAGCAGTCACGTGGTTTTCAGGCAAATGAAGCTTCAGACGTCATAGATCACGTGCTTTTCTCAAAGCAAATCAAGCTCTGATACAGTGCTTTAATGTGAAATGTGTCGTTCTTTTGATACAAGCTTTGGAGCTTCTGTGTTGTGGTCCATTAAAAGCAAGGTGTAAAAAACAAAACACATTTGATTGACACATTAAATTAAGGTGCAAATGGAAATGTGTTTTTGGTATTTATTCATAAATCCTGCAACATTGACACTGTTATTGAACTGAAATGAATCAACATTATCAAGATGACTTGAACTTATAACCACCACCCACTATAGAGGCAAGTAACTATATATGTGAAGATGAGGAGGGGCCCACCAACTAAAAGGAATTCTTGGTTTAGATTTCCCAGCATGTTACCACAAAACACAAAAACTTAAATTAGGTTTTCTTAACCCTTTTATAATGATGTAAAAAGTTTCAGACATCAGTGATAGAGGAAAGAATACCCAGTACAATCTTGCACATCTACATACCAAACATATGGATTGGAGAAAGTAAATTAATCACCAACAAAATAAACAAAATCAAAAGAATGAATATAAATTCTCAGAGTTCAGAGATGCAGACAAACTCCTTTGGGTATGTACGAGGAGAAAAACAGTAAAAATTGTGCCAGACGATGTTTCGTGTCCAAAGTCCTGTCTCATTGATGAAACGAAAAAGAACAAAAAAAAAACAAACAAAAAAAAGAGTGTTCTTCAGACAATCCCAAAAAATGGCCCATAGAGTCACAACCTTGTATTCAGGACACATGATAATCCACAAAGCAACTTCAGCACAAACAATCCATTGAAAAAGGTTTTCTTGACATCCATGACAGTACAGCCTTCGCTCTTCATGCAGTTTCAAACCCAGATACAAAATAATATTTAAAAAGTCCATATGATTGAACTGGAAAGAAAGTTTCTCAATCAGGACTCCACATGAAATTTGTAGAGGAGCTAGGGCTCTACCATGCTTCCCTCTTCCAAACAAATCTAACTACTTCTCTCTCTCTCTCTCTATGGGTTTATTGGCGGGTCGCAACCAACTTATATAGGTGCATATCGCCACCTACTGTACCGGGGTGTGCAATATCACGGTTTTATGTACTTCAGTTCATATATATAACAAACAAAAAAACACAAATTGGAAAGGAATGATGATTGGATTATCCTGTTTATATTTTCACCTCTAGTCCTGTATTTTTAAGAAATGTAAACAATGCTCTACTACTTTCCCTCGTTTTCTCCCACATCCCTAGAATCCCTAGCAAATTCCATTCTCTCTCCAGTTCATACATTTTATCTTGTAATATATTCCTCTCTGCATTATATTTTTTACACCATAAGATAACATGTTCAACATTTTCAGTGACATTACAAACATCACATTTATCTGTATTGCATTTTCCCATTTTAAAGAGTGTTGATTTATGTCCAGTATGACCTAGCCTAATTCTTGTAAAAACCACTTCTTCCCTTCTACAATTTCCTTTAAAAGCCTTCACCTTTATTGATTTCTGTATATTATAGTAGTGTCTCCCTTTGCTATCTGTGTCCCACATCATTTGCCATGAGTTCTCTACTGCTGTTTTAATTATTGACTTGGCCTCACCTTTTCCAAAGGGAACTTCCATTATCTCTTCATCCTTTAATTTTAATGCATTCTTTGCTATTGAATCTGCTTTCTCATTACCCTCTACACCAACGTGTGCCGGCACCCAGCAAAACTGTATTAAAATTCCAGCTCTTTGTATCCGTAGCAATGACAGATCCGTAGTAGATATTTCCTTCAACAAATCATCTCTTTTTGTTTCACTAGCATTCAGACTCCTAAGAGCTGCAATAGAATCTGAACAAATAACTGCTCTCTCCGGTCTTATTTCTTCTACCCACTGCAAACCTAAAATTATGGCAACTATTTCTGCTGTGAAAACTGACAATTTATTATTAATTCTTTTGCATATAGTTATATTAAATTCAGGTATATACACTTCAGCTCCAACATGGTTGTTTCCTGGATCTTTAGACCCATCAGTGAATACTGACAAATAATTAAAATATTTCCTCTTTACATACTCTGAAACCAAACATCCAATGTTATCTATATTATTTTCAATCCATTCTCTCTTTTGCTCTATAAGTTGCAAGTCAACATCAGGAACTGGCAATATCCATGGAGGTACATTACCCCATACAGTATTGGGTCCAATCTCTAACCTATTTAGCCCATATTTTTCTGCTACCTAATTAATACTCCAACCAAATCCTGTGCCTTTTCGTTTTTGCGAATATTCCCAACAGTCTCCTATCACCTTCGTTGCAGGTTGCTCCTCTCCAGATCCCTTTAGCTTAACCCAGTATGATAATGCCAACTTTATTCGCCTTAAATGTAATGGTAATTCTTCAGATTCCACCAGTAGTGCATTAGTCGGAGTTGTTTTAATAGCTCCAATACTAAGTCTGAGAGCTCTATACTGTATTCTATCTAGATTTTCCAAAAGACTTTTTGTTGCTGCCCCATATACCATACATCCATAATCAATATAGAATCGTATTAAGGCCCTATATATATCAAGAAGAGATTGTTTATCCGCTCCCCAATTATATCCAGAGACTGATCTCATAAGGTTCAACACTTTATTACATTTTGTCACAATCTGTTTAACATGTGTTCTCCATATACACTTCTCATCAAACCATAACCCCAAATATTTAAACGTTGTTACCCTTACCATATTTTGACCATACAGTTTAAGTTGAATATTGCCTAACCTTCTTTTTCTGGAGAATAGCATATAACATGATTTCTCAATTGACATCTTAAAACCCCATTCATACGACCATCTTTCAACCTTTATTATGGCACTCTGAATACTCTTAATCACGTGCCTAATATTTTTCCCTCTTTTCCATATAGCCCCATCATCTGCATAAAGTGAGGACCCTATATCTACGCTAACATTGTCAAAGACATCATTTATCATAATGTTAAACAAAATGGGGCTAATAACACTACCCTGTGGAACACCATTCACAATATTAAACTCATCTGATACAGCATCACCTACCTTAACTCTGAAAGTTCGGTTAGTTAAAGAATTTAGGACCCAATTATACATCCTCCCACCAATACCCATCTTATGAAGTTTAATCAATAATCCTTCTCTCCACATTGAATCATAAGCTTTCTCAATATCAAAATATACTATAGCCATAACCTCTTTTGTGCTAATTGCTTTTTTTGCCTCATTACTAACTTTCACTAACGCATCAATAGTAGATCTACCTTTGCGGAAACCATTTTGATATGTGCTAATCATTTTCCTTTGCTCCAAGTAATATGCCAGTCTGCGGACTATCACCTTTTCCATCCATTTGCACAGGTGAGATGTTAGCGCTATAGGCCTGTAATTTCCTGCATTATCTGGGTTTTTGCCAGGCTTACTAAAAGGTAATATTAAGGCACTTTTCCATTTATTAGGCATTATACCTTCTTGCCATATCCTGTTAAACAATCTTCGTATCATTTCTAAAGCTTCAACAGGTAATTGTCTGAACATTGCATAGCATAATTGATCCTGTCCTGGAGCCGTATACCCACTTTTCTGTAACGGCGCTTTCAACTCATAAATTGTAAAATACATATTAAGGCAATTATCATCACTACACCTTTTCTTTAATATGTCTGGATATTTTCTTAAAATATCCTCTTTCTGTTGCTTGTGCTTTTCATCTAAGTGATTTCCGTTATGTATACTTGCAAACTTTTTACCCAAAAGATCAGCTTTCTCTTTATTTGTGATTGCCAAATATTCTTCATCAACTAGCACTGGAATTTTAGCATATTTCCTTTTTCCACTCATTTTTTTAATCATCAGCCAAACATCGTCCAATCTTACTTCTCTACCGATAGCTGAACAGAATTGTCTCCAAGTATTCCTCTTTGCTATTTTAATTATTTTCCGTGCCATAGCTCTCTTTCTTTGATATTCAATCAGATTCTCTTGACTCAGTTAGGGATGCACCGATACCACTTTTTTCAGTACTCGCCCGATACCGATACTTTTATTTTTGGTACTTGCCGATTCCGAGTACCGATACCGATATTTTAAAATTTACAGGTAGATTTGTAAAATATAGGGTACAGAAACTAAAAGAATATGTATAATGTTAGTTGGTCAACTTTATCAAATAGATACAGTTAAACCAAAATGTATTTAGAACCCATTATCATAAACTGTGTCCTGCACCCACTAGTAAAAATAATAATAATAATAATAATAAAAATAAATATATATCAAAAATTGTCAAAAGATGGTGTATATCTGCTGTCTGAATAATTTTTGGGTTGACTATATATCCCTTAATTATTTTTACCCTTAAATATTTTTTACACTTAATTATGCCCATTAAAATGTGTTTTGTTACTTTCACTGTTTTTTTCTTGCTCTATGGTATATCATCTTCAATTTAATAGCATTAAACTGCTCCATGGCAGCGGCTCAGTACTGTCATCATGCGAACCACTCATTATGATTCTCCTAACTCTGATATTTTCAGAATTATAAGTCACGTTTTTTTTTTATCTGAAATATGCCGGACAGTCGTGTATGCTTAAGGTTGAAAAAAAACAATGTTTACAGCGAATGCTCCACATATATATATATATATATTGTTATATCTACGAATTTGTTTTAGCACGCAAAAGATGCGTGTGCTAAATATGCGAACATCAATAAAGATCACGCAACAGCGCGCGCTCTCGATCTTTCTCTGTCTCGCGCTCTCTCTCGCTATACCGTTAAATGACTTGTGCATTGATTTACTTAAATTGTTTTTGAAATATCTTACCGAACTACAAACTTTCCAGTTATGTCAAGGCGGGATATTAACTCGACAAGCCCGCACATCTTGGCCGCCGCGCGCTCAATCCAATCTGCGTGCTTTGCCTATCAGCTGACGCGCACCAGTTATACAAGCTTAATACTGAATGTTTAACATACACATACTTCGTAGACATCCTTATACTCTAATGACCCCATTCTGCTGTCTGTTGTTTTGTTGTCGGTGTTTCTTTGCCTGCATACGCACTTGTCACATGATGTGGTATCGGCGTTTGGTATCGGGCCATTTTAACGAGTACGAGTACAGGAGCTCAGTATCGGGCCCGATACCGATACCAGTATCCCTAGACTAAGTTGCTTCCTTAATATTCTAAAAGCTTTATTTCTATCCTTTATAGCATTTCTACACTCATCATTCCACCATGGAACCATCTTCTTTTTCCCGTTTATTCTGCTTTTGGGAATGCATGCTGTTGCAGCACTGACAATCAAATTTGTCACTGCTTCTGCACAAGTGTCAATGTTACCTTCCATTGATAGTGCTTCCATAGACTCTTTACAATGTTCTCTAAATTTTTCCCATTCAGCTTTATGGAAGCACCATCTCTCTACTATACATCCTTCCTGCAAATTTAGTTCAAAATTTATAGTGCATAAAATCATATAATGATCACTTCCTGTGATGTTCTCATTCATTACTTTCCATTCACATAAGTTACTTATATTTCCTGAAACCAACGTAAGATCAATGCATGAAACTGAGTTTCTTACAACATCCACTCTAGTGCCACTGCCATCATTAATACAGACAAGTGATCTCTCATCCATAAGCTCTTCAACTATTTCCCCATTCCTATCCACGTGATCACTTCCCCACAGATTATTATGGGCATTAAAGTCTCCACACCATATTTCTCTTCTATCCACCCTTTCAATAATCCCTTGAAACATTTCCACTGATAGCCTCTTACAAGGATTATAGAAGTTTATTATTTTTATGTTTCCTCTGGGACTACATACTTCTACTGCTACACATTCATACTCATTTGGAACATTTATCCTTCTGTATGCTAGAGAGTCTCTAATAAATGTTACACAACCTCCACCTTGTGCTGAGCTTCTGTCACATCTAGCGTAACTATACCCTGACAGAACAAATTCCAAATGTGGTCTTAACCATGTTTCTTGAATACATATAATGTCAGGTGTATCATTCAAATCTGCTAAAACTTTTTTGAATTCTTGCCCCTTCGCTATTAGACTTCTGGCATTCCATTGGAGGATATGAAATACCATCAGTAGACTAATCACCTTGAGACAATCCATCATAGTTGGTAGGATTCAACATCTCATGGATCATTTCTGCTTTGATATCTTTGATCCCTAATAACTCTGTTGCTGCCTCCACGACGGTCTTTATTCTATCACTTTTCCTCTGTTGCTGCATTGCTACATTCACAATTTTACATATGAAAGCTATAAAGCTGATTTTATCCATGACCAGTGTATCCTCCTTTATCTTTTTAACCCATGGGTTTATTTCTGTTTGCTCATGATTTATTGCACGAGCTGGGATTTCTATTGATTTTCTTCTTACTGACTGACTTGGGTTAGCCACCACTGTATCCCTGCTTCTGGCAAGTTCGATTTCCTTCACTTTTTTAGCTGCATCAGCATATGAAACTTGGTTGGATATTTTATATTTCTGTATCTCTCTAGCCTGCCTTTGAACTGGGCACCCTCCAAAAGCAGCACTATGTTCACCACCACAGTTGCAGCATTTGATTTTTGCGTCTTTACCACAGTTACCATATTCATGCTCCCCTCCGCATCTAGCACATCTTGGTTTTCCTTTGCATTGCCCTGCAGTGTGTCCCATTCTTTGGCATTTGAAACATCGCAGTGGGGCTGGAATATACTCCCTTACATCATAACTCAGATATCCCATTCTAATTTTCTTAGGCATACTCTTTTCAAATTCTAGGAGTACTGAAAAACTATCACTTTTCACCCCCCTTCTGTGCATTTGTAATCTTGTAGCCTTCAACACTTTTCCTCCTTTCACTTCTTGCATTATTTCATCCATTGTCATTGTTAGGGGCACATCGTATATAACACCTTTCATCTTAGCTGCGTTTCCTGGGATATGTGCATTAATTCGTTCTCCATTCAATGTTTCAGCCTGTAGAAATTTCTCTCTTTGCAGTTTATCTTTGGCAAAAATCAACAGTCTCCTGTTACTTAAAAATTTAGCAAACTTTATTTTGCCCATTTCTTTTTCTATAGCTTTTGTCAGTTTAAGTGGATGAAAGTGCACTCCTTTTTTGAAAGTTATCAACACTTTCCATTCAGCTTGTTCATCCTCGTCCCTCCCATTTTTCTTAGCAGCCCTTTTTTTATTCACATCACCCATCTCTAGTCCCAAGGCAGAACTTTCTGAGCTAGTACTCCTATTTTTCCTTTTCCTTGTAACATCCTGCCAAGCCATATCCTCACTTTCACCATCCGTACTTTCACCCATGATGATTACATCCACGGTACAGCTGTTGCTAAACCCGCCAAACCTCTGTTCACGTTTGCGACGTCCTTCGCTTCACCGATCTCCCGCCCAGGAAGTGACGCCAATCTAACTACTTCTACTATGTTACCTGGTTAAATACTGGAGGTTTTAACCTTCAAGCGCCCCCTAGGGGAGAGTAGGAATGAGTAACAGCTAGCCCTGTTACAAACTGACTCAAGTTAAATAATGACACTATTGTCTTCTGTAGAGTTTCAAACTAAATTTTCATGAAAATAAATTTATATGAAGATTATGATCATAACCATCTGATTCTGATCATAAATCATTTACAAACCCAAAACTTTGAGTGTTATAAACAGATTGCCTCCTTTCATCTATTTTGATCAAGCCTGATAAAAGAACAGTTTCAAACTGAATTTGAAAGTAAGCCATATTCTGTGAATGTGAGACTTCTGGTTCATTAGCTGCTGTAGTGACATAACCAGAAGAATAAAAGTGTGCAGTAAACGGTAAAATTGTTTGCTCTACAAACCAGTGCATATATAATAAAGACAATACATTTAAATAATATGGTAAAAAACACCAGTTTGCAATATCAAGCAGCAAAACAAGCTGTACAGCTAAACATAGCCAGAAGCCAATGACACCGGAAACCAGACACATTTAATTTACAAATGGCTGAGTTCACTCATACAGGAAAAATTAGGTAGATCATGGTTGCTTTTCTGAAATGAGATATGCACAATGATGTATATGCAACCACCAGAGAACCTAAACTTAAAAATAAGACATGGCTAATGTTTCTCCTCCCAATCTTCAAACAGTTGATAACTAGTTGAAAAAAATTCTAGTTAGTTTGAATTTAATGCAAGACCAAAGAGTATCTAATGGAGTCTAATCTGGCCAAAACATGATTATGATGATGTTTAGAAGCAATGTTTTTTAATTGCATATACAACAGATTAATTATTATCATGACTTTACTATATTATACTATATAATTTTCCTATATAAAACTATTTAAATTAATTTCCATGTTTCCAGCCTTTCCCCAAACACTGCAGCAAACTTTAACAAGCAAATGCTGTAGAGAATTATTAATTATTACTATTAAAAATTAACCATATAAAACTGAGATTGCTACAATTTTTACAGATGTTACTGATTGATAATGAACAAAAATGTACCTCTGCATCCTCAAGCTACTATCAAATGTGCATTTCTAAGAGACAAAAAAGTGATATTACTATTATTATTATTATTATTATTATCATCATTATCAGACAACCCAAACCTGTTTCTTGATTTGAAACAATATAACTCATTAGAACATGCAGAAATTAATTTTATGGGAATGTTACTTTTAAATGTTCTCTGAACATTCCGAGAGAAGCAGTAACATTTAAAAAAAGAAAAAGTTAGATGAATGCCCAACTAAAACATTTCAGAAAAAGCTCGAACCTCAGTTCCGTTTCCTTTACATTATATTACAATTAATGTGTTAGCATTGTTTATTTATTATTTTTTAATCATAATTTATATATTGAGCTCAAAAACTAATCTTGCCCATGAAGTAACAGTCCAAGGAGTGAGACAGAGTTAAAATAAACAGATCATACATTTAATTTATGAATTTATATTTAGTTTATTTTACTTATTTTAGTGCTAGTACACTGACACAAATGAATGACTTTGACACTGACCATTATTTATATACAATAAAATAAAACAAAGTATCATTTATATGTGAAACCAGCAGCTGTAATGGAACACAGCACTTTGGAAGGTGTTTTTCATTTTATGACCACTAGATGGACACAACATCAACCGTTTTGAAAAGCTTCGAGTAATGAACCTTTTTCCAATACAACTGTGTTAAAAGCTTCTCTGGTTCAGAACACTTCACTTCACCATCACTAACTATCACTCAAAAGTTTGGGATCAGTAAGCCTTGTAATTTTTTTGAAGAAGAATTCTCATATGCTCATCATGACTGCATTTATTTGATCGAAAATACAGAAAAAACAAAAACAATAATACTGCAAAATGTTATTATAATATAAAATAATGGTTTTTATTTTGTAGCATCTGGACCAATCAGACATACATTAATTGTTACATTTAACAAATAGTCTTTAAACACAACAGGCCAGCTACATGCTGGAGCTCTGGAGACAAACCCCCCCAAAGCAACTAACACCCCAAAAGGGCTCAGTTGCCAGGAACGATCTGATACCACAGGTTTATTGCTTTCAGGAATGCACATCTGCCCATGCTACATTTGCCATAGGAAAGACACAATGCCTATAGAGATAGACTCTTTCCTATTCATTCACAGACAAACCTTTCTTTGACCTTCCTATCACACATAGCCCAGGTCATTGTGTACAGTATTACTGCATTGTATTTTAATTTTGTCTGTTGTATTTGTATTCGTCTTTCTACTGTTTTATGCATGTATTATGATAGATGACTAGTAGTATAACCCACCTATGTCATGCTTGGACTCTTTGAGTTCGTATTTTAATGATCTAAAAGATGGTGTAAATTAGATGTTGATACCTTTGCAACATGTTAGTGTTTTAAGAAACCTTAGTAGGTTTTGCATCAACACCCAATCAAATTACATATGCAAAATACCATGCTCACAGACAAAGAGTCGTAAACTTTCCCTCCAAAGGTGAAATTTACCATTGGTTCATGGACCTCCAGGAGGCACAGCCTCCAGAGAGTTTAAAGGCATCGACCCCTCCCTCTTCCCTCTCTCTTCACTTTCTCCTTCGTCTGCAACATCTTCTGATGGCTGCCCGTGTGGAGGAACCCACGGGGAGCCTGAGCCGGCACAGGGCGTGCCCGGCGGGCCGACAGGCCCAACACACAGAGCTGTGGCTCTCGACCACAAAGAGCCAGACAGTTCCACTCAACTCTGGAATTCATCTTCATGACTCGCCTCAGCCAGTCGGGGGTTCTTGGAGAACCTAAGAAGATGGGCTAGAACTCTTCAGTACTTCCCTAAGCGTGCGCCAGGCCTTGCGGCCTTGTCTTTCCATTCCCCAAAGATCACAGGACTTCAGCTGAGTCCCTCTCAGCTCTTGGTTCTTCTTCACTTTTCACATGGGAAGAAACTCCCAGTCACCAACGAGTCAGGACATCTTTGGAATTCATCACTCTTCAGACCCGGAAGAACGTGATTGCAATTCCAAAACCACCACCGCTCCAAACCATCAAGACTTTCAGAGACTGCATTTGGACACTTGTTCGACGACCAAGGCAATGCAAGTATCGTACACTTAACTAAACAAACAGAGGTTTAGTATAAGCTGTAGACAGCACTGATGGTTTCACAGCAGGTGGTTAACTGACTCTTTTCATAGCTTCATGTTCCTTCTCTCTCTCTAACTGCTTCTCACTGACCCTTCTCCTATGTATGAGTGCTTTTATGTTTGTTGTTTAGATTAGTTATGTGTTAGTCCTTCGTTAATAAAACTCTTGTGCACAAATTACATGAGTGTTGATTCTGATTCTGCTTTGCAAATTAATGTCCCTTTACGATTCCGATTCGAGCTACATGCTCTAATGCAATGGTACTTTAAGAAAGTTATTTTCTGTGGCTAAGAAAATATCACTTCTTATAGTTGATATAAAGATTATACTGAATGTTCGCTGAGCGAACAGATTAGTTGATGGAAAATTGATTCTGCTACAGTTACTACTGGCAGCTGATATAAGTAATTGTAATTAATCATAATTAATTGTAATTATTTATATACATTTCCCTTTGAGCTAAATTCGCTACAATTTTAATATACTTTAAAATATAATTTATTTCTGTGATGCAATGCTGAATTTTCATCAGCTGTTATTCAGAAATCATTCTAATATGCTGATTTATTATTAGAATTATCAATGTTGGAAACAGTTGTGCTGCCAAATATATATATATATATTTTTTTTGGAACCTGTGATTCTTGTTTTTAGGAATCTAAGTTAAAAAGAACAGCATTTATTCAAAACATAAACCTTTTCTAACAATGTAAATCTATGCTATCACTTTTTATTAATTTAACACATCCTTGGTGAATAAAAGTATTAATTTCTTTCAAAAAAAGAAAGAAAAAAAAAAAATGTACTGACCCCAAACTTTTGAACAGTAGTGTATATTGTTGGAAAACCTTTCTATTTTAAATAAATGCTGTTCTTTTTAACCTTTTATTCATCCAATAATCATGAAAAAAGTATCACTGGTCTCAAAAAAAATATTGTTTCCAGCACTGATAATAAATCAGTATATAAAAAAGATTTCTGAAGGATCATGTGACACTTAAGACTGGAGTAACAGCTGATGAAAATTCAGCTTTGCATCACAGGAATAAATTATATTTTAAAGTATATTAAAATAAAAAACATTATTTTATATAGTAATAACATTTTGCGGTATTATTGTTTTTTTCTGTATTTTTGATCAAATAAATGCAGTCTTTATGAGCATAAGAGACTTTTTTAAAAAGCATTACAAGTCTCACTGATCCCAAACTTTTGAGCGGTAGTGTATATACACTGTTTTGAGAACATTACTAAAGACAAAAGTAGGTTTGATGTCAACAATGGCTTATGTCAAGCATTTTATACATGAGTAAAGTTTCGCTGTCATTCATTACCTGTATGGGACAGTCAGCGTGATTAACTGAAACGCAGATGTTCGGTGGAAACTGATCTTCTTCAACACCGATGCTCTCACTGTAGCAAATCCTGAAAGCATATTGCTGTCACACAAATGTGTGATTTTTTTTCTCCAGCATGCACACAAACATTTTGACATCCACAGTAAAATTTCACCTGAGCACCACTTGAACAGACGCCAGACCGGACTGAGACGACCTAATGGAAGGAAGGAAGAAGGAGTTTACACTCAGGACACTGTGTTTAACTCAATATGGGACACAGTATGAACAATATTTATTCATGTCCGAATGAGTGGTGAATCAGTGAATCAAACACAGGAATCATCAGTTTGAATCATAAACTGAACTGAACATTTAACTGACTTCCTTACTGAATCGACTCAGATGACTCACATACTGAATTTTATCATTTCAGAACCATGAACCACGAATAATTATGAAAACCATGTTTAAAACAGTATTATAGTTTTTTTTTATTTGTTTTTTTTTATATTTTGAATTTTTTTTTAACAATTTCATAATAATAATTTAAGTTTTATTAATTTTGTTGCAGTACATCAAAGTTGAACTAAATGAAAATGAGAAATAAAATAAGGGTTTGGCATGTTTTTTTAAATATATTTTATTTGAGTTTATTTTATTTCAAGTATTAAAAAAACATGGTATTAGTTTTAGTTAAGTATAATAAGCCTGGCTTAAAATGCACATTTGGTTCAGTTTTCTGTTTATTTAAAATTTGCATTTGCATGTTACTCTTTTAAAAAAAATAATAAACAGACATCAACAAAAATGCACATTTGTAAAGTTACTGAAATAAAAAATAAAAAGTATTTAAAGATCTGTTGCAAAAGATTGTTTAACACATTTTTAAAATCCTGTGGGAAACAGAAAAAGTTATATTGTGAGTATATGTATTATCAACATCACTCAAACAAATAATAACACTGTCCATTAAGGTTTTGATGAAAAATAAAGAGTGACAGAAACTCACTTGTTGTTCTGGATCTGAGCTTGTTGACTTGCACTGAGATGAAACAGGAAATCTGAGTTCTGCATGGCTCCTCCAAACATGGGCACTGGAAACATGTGAAAATAAATGTACAACATAGCGTCAAATTGATCTGAATAAGGAAAAGGGTATATTTTTAGCTTTTTTTTTTGGTCATCTTATTGCAGTGCATCTACATAATCGTGACGTGTGAGAAATGCATTTGTGCATCAGTAAAACTATTCAATTTAGTGTCCCAATTAATATGACATCATAAAAACAATGCATGATTAAAAACTAGATTTCCCTAGATTTTCATGCATCATACCCAGAGGTGTAGGTGGCAGAATGGTGTCCAGCGTCTGGTAGAAGGGCAGTTTGATCATCTGTGGTTCTGTACAGATTGATATGGGTGATTGGGGTTTCTCAGGCGAGACACACGCTGGCATGGAGATGATTTCTACAGGACTGGGCTTTGAGCTCCTGCGGGCGTCTTTGGAAACCTGCCGGAGTTTGTGCAGCTCTCGGACAGCAGACAGCAGCTCAGGACTGCATTCATTGTGCAGGAGATCTGTGACTCTCTTCATGAGATCCTTCTTCAGGCCGCTTTTACTCTTGCCCATCTTAGAAAGCAGAAGACGAAGCTCCGTCACCCGTAAGACCTCCAGCATCACCTGCAGGACAGATGGGTTACTGATGAACTTTACATTGTCATTTAGGATCAATTTATGATGATCAAAGTAACTTTCATATTAATTCTTGCAGTCATTCCAGTGAATGATTTTCAGTTTGGGTTTAATTTCTGCAAACACACCTTAAGATATTGACCTCAATAGCCAGTTTAAAACATACCTTCATTAAAAAAAAAAAAAAAGACATGCATTTGGCTGTTTTTAATGGTGTCAGCAGCATTTCAGCAGTAAAACAACTACCAAAAACAAAGCATTGTATTATTCGTCAACAGAAATTGTAATTTTTGAACTGAATTGACATTCACTAAAAATACTCCAGAACAAAATCCTCAAACTTTTAGTAGCTTCTCTCTTCATTACATAATGACAGGAGTGGTTTGTCAGTTTTAGAGTAAGTTATGTGTATGAATAAAAAAATATAAATGTGCTCTCTTTTGTAATCTCACATGTTCATTTCCAATGGCACCGGCAATTTTTGATCATCACATAAACTAATATTTGCAGGGGAAACGTGACTAAAAAAGTCTTGACTAGGATGCAAAGTAATATTAAAAACAATTAAAACACAAAACAAACGCGATAACACTTCAAAGTGAACGCGTCTCTATTAATGAAGAAAAAAATTAATATACTTACTGTGGCTTCCAAAACATCTGTGGACATAATCACACAAAAACAGCAAATATTTATCGTGAAGCGAAAAATATCCAGCGTAAAAATGTCAACTGTTGAAAATCACAGCAGCGATCATACGTAAATACGTCATTAATCAATGAGTCACGTGACCGCGTAAATCGCACGAAAAATAGGTTTACAGCTGTACGAAAACGTACAAAAATTTGCTTTTGTTTTTCAAAGCAAGCAATTGTGGCTGCCTAAAAAAAGAAAATAAATTACAAACAGACTTTCTGTCATGCAAAAAACAAAAACAAAAACAGCAACAACAAAAATTCAAGTTGTGAGTGCCAGGTGGCGCAGTTGCACTGAGCAAGATATGGCACGTCGTATTTATCATCCATTTTTACTTTAATACAAACATGTATTTTATTTATTTATTTATTTATTTTTTAACAAATATGACAACAATCGCGTATCTCACATATATATCGCGCTGGTAGTAATTGGGAATGTTTACACATAATTTAAACAATGAAATTATATCAGATATAAAAATCAAATATTTTTAGAAGAGGTAATTTCTTGCTAGAAATAGGCTACTATCAAAAGTGGATCAGAAACATACATTTACACACAAACTCAAAACCAACCACAACTTTCAGATGCCATCTTTATTTATTTATTTATTTTTTCAGCTATCACAGAATGAAACACACAGGATTGTTGGACAACCCTGGTGAAAAAAAACAGCATATGCTGGTTAGGTATGTTTTGATGCTGGTTTAAGCTGGTCCTTTGCTGGTTCATGCTGGTCCTTGACCAGCAACATGACCAGCAAAAACCAGCAAAGGACCAGCTTAAACCAGCATCAAAACCTACATAACCAGCATTCCAGCATCAAAACATATACCTACTGTAACAGCCAGAGTACAGCAGAGCATTACCAGTTGACGCCACACGGTGGCGCCCCCTTTTTATTTTGTCACTGCGTATCACCTTTAACCCCAAGTCGACTTCCTTGACTCCAGTAATGTGGACGCTGGTGAAAGCTACAGACCCCGAACGTTCTGTCCGGTTATTATTTTGCCGAAGGTAATAGTTTATATGCCGTGAGACCTGGCTTGTATGGTCTGTATCTAAGAATAAATGTGAAATGTGGACATCCCTCCACTTTGTCTCCTGCCTCGCTATTTTCTTTCAGTACCGGAGTTGTACTAATAGCTTCGTGGCTTGGCTTCCCTCCTTCACCACGTTACACTACCAGCATATGCTGTTTTTTTTTCAACAGGGAAAGGCAACAAAAATCTTAAAAAAATCAGTCAGACGAAGGCGACATTGGATCCTGACGTGCCTTGATGCCTTCCTACCTGTATGGGTGCTTCTCAAACAGTAAGACGCATAGTAGGGTTGTGACGATGAGGAAATTTCCCCACCGGTTAATAGGCTTGCCACGATAGACGGTGTTGACGGTGTTGATGGTGTTACCGGTTTTAAGACGCAACACCGGTGACATCACTTTACCACCGTGACACCGTCCCCACCTTTTTTTTTTTTTTTTAAGTATTCGTTTTTTTTTTTATTAAATATTAAAAAATTATAATTATAAATTATAAAAGTTCTGTGTTTAATATCAGTGATTTCAATATATCATATATAATATCAGGGAAATTTCCTCATCGTCACAACCCTACCGGTTAATCGACATGTGACAACACCGGTAATACCGGTATCACCGTGGGGGTGGGGGTTTCCTCTTTTTTATGCTTTTAAATAGCTTATAAATGCGTGCGTATTATACTTTCACTTTCAGTTTTGCGGGAATTGGCAATTCGGCGTCAATTGTTTGAATGGACAACAACGAAACTACAAAAAAAAAAATAAAAAAATAAAATAAAATCACTGATATTAAACACAGAACTTTTATTAACAACGAAAAAAACAACGCCATTCTCTTTCTGTAAATTCGAATCCTCTCGTTCTCCTCACGTGATAAATGAAATATGACGCATTGTAGCTATGTTCAGTTTTTAATTATAGTGCATGCTCTCGTCTTAAGTAAATTATTTAGAATTATATTTTTCCATTTAATCAAATAAATATTTAATAAAAAAAAACCCGAATACTTAAAAAAAAAAAAAAATGTGGGGACGGTGTCACGGTGGTAAAGTGATGTCACCGGTGTTGCGTCTTAAAACCGGTAACACCGTCAACACCGTCTATCGTGGCAAGCCTAACGCATAGGGCTACTAGTAAGGGTGCCACGTCATCAATCTCTGTCAAAGGATTTATCAGTTTGCAAGATCCTTAGTAGGCAGTCTTTGTTTCGTGTCCTACATTCTGGCTCTGAAGGATGTATCAGATTCAGATCTATCCTTTGTGTCCTTCAGTCACAAATGCACCCAACCTGTTTGAGAAGCACCCAGAGTATAACCCTCATGTTTCCACTGTGCATGGTGTAGCTTTGTTTATGTAACCTGCTGATAGTTAAGATCAAAGTCAAGTTCATACAATTTAGGATTTAGTTAAGCCAAGTCATTGTCATGTTTTGTTTCTTTATTTCAATAAATTGCATGAGTAAAACTCTGCTTTCTGTCAGTGGACTATCACTGATTCTTGAGAAGTAGGACAAAATAGGGTGAAATATTGAAAAAATAAATAAAACCTTGTACTCAGACAAATGAATCTACATTTTTGTATCTTACATGTACTAAGCTACTGAGCTATGCTTTGATGCAATCTTGCCATCACTTATTTTGCAATCAAGATGTTTTTACATTTCAAAAGTTTTGAAACAAAACACATTCTCATGTTAGCAAACAGATTACATTTCCGCATGTGACCAACAATACCTCAAATAGAAAATACCATCATCAAATATTATCAAAATACTCATTTGACAGAGTTGACACATCTGACGGTGGTGAAAAAAACCTGAAGTCAGTGAAGTCATTTTAACTATCAGATACATTGAATCAATCAATTACTGTATTAAAACAAACACAACAAACAGTATGTTTACTTTTTATAAATATTTTATTTAAGAATTATGTTTAAGTTATTGATATATCATTTTTGTTTTTGTTTTCGTTTTGGAAGTGAACTACTCCTTCAAGCTACGTAAGCTACGGTTTGGGTAAACTCTTTTTACCCAAACATTTTAAAAAACACTAAGCACACTGTCAATCATGATCAAAGTCTTGAGATGTATATCATGCAATCTGACACAAAAGAATGCTGACACACAGTCCGCCCTTACTTTTCACCCAGTATCTCTTAACTTGGATAACAACCTGACAATCTGAATAGTAAAGAACAGAAAATTGGGTACTAGCTCTGGGCCTCTTCGTGTAGGAGTCACACTTGGCTCCTTCGTGTGGATGTGATCAAAGCCTTGAAATGTAACTTTTTGTTTTTTCAGGAAAATCATTGTAAAATATTTTTGTTCAATAATATTTTTTGATTATTATTTAGAATTTTGAGGGGATTTTATGACAATATGCAATATTTATACAATTTTAATAACTAGAATAGAGCTATTTTTTCCCATTTGAATTAATACATATTTATTTATATCATATTTTTATTATTATTTTTCAATAAATGCGACATTTCACATTAAAACAGAGTGAACGCTTTAAAATTCATTTTTTTCTGAAGTGAGAATTGTGCCATTCAATGTCTTTAAAAAATAAACACTTTGTGTAATGTCATGTAAGCTCCTGTATATCTCCCTATATACATATTATACATACATATTTTTACATATTTTATTAGGTTTTGCTTTTAGATATACATTTAGAAAAGACCTTTTTTTTGGTTAGACAAATATCAGGTTGCATTATGATTACAATCAAACATTAAAATACAAGAAAATTGCTCTCCCCATCTCACATATTCTCAAAAATGTGCTCTGTTGCAGTCTTACCTGTTAATTTCTGTGTGTGTGTGTTTGTGAGAGAGACTCTTTTGTATTTTTCCATTTGTTTATTTTATTTCACATATTCTCAAAATTTGCTCTGCTGCATTTTTATCAGTTCATTTCTCTGTGTTTCTGTGTGTGTGTGTGTGCGTGTGTGCGTGGGTGCCTATTTTGCACTCTTGATATTTTAGAGCATCACCCCTTGATTGCTGTGCACCTTTTTTTCTGCACACCGGCTGATCTGTAGTTGGTACCACTACCAGTTTTCATATTTTTTTTTGTATTTCCCATTCATTTCCTATGTCAGTCATTTTTGACTGCGAAGGAGCCAAGTGTGACTTTTTTTTTTTTTGTGACCCTTTAACATATCCAAATCATGTCCATGATTTTTTTGTGTGTTCACATAGCTAATGCAACAAAAGTCACCAAGTGTCATCTCATTCCGATGAAGCTACGATTTTTAAAATTTTCAAATATAAATTTTTCCGGTCAAAAATGACCGAAAAGGCCCAGAGGGTTAAGGATAAATGCTCTTAAACAATTAGCAGCCTACAGTTGGACTGCATTTTTCACTCTCTTGCCTCAAATACTATTATAACTTTTTTGCGAACTGAAAACAAAGACAGAAGGGGGCTAACAAAATAAAATACAGTATATAAAAAGCATTCTTCTCTAATGGGGTATGTTTTGGAAAAACTTGCTTTCATTCAAACCATTAAATGGTTTTATTACCTTTTTAAATAACTTTTAACAAACCATTTGGGTTTTGTATAAAAACAGGAGCTTTATACAACCACTGCAGCATACACCTAACACAGCCATGCAGTGTTCTTGTACAAACATGTAACGCCACACCAGCAGAGGGAGCCCTCACCCATTTACTCTCTGTTACCGCTCCCTCTGCTGCTTCTATGGTTACTTCCTGTTTGGTGGCCATATAAGGAGGCCTAAACCAAACAGGCCTTGTGAAGTATTGTTTTTCCTTGTCATAGTTTTTGTCTTGTTTTTTTGCCATAGTTTTGTCTAGCTCATTGCCATAGTTTTTGCCTTGTTTCATTGCCCTGTTTATTTTGTTACTTTGGACTGCTCACTGGGATTGTGACCTTCTGCCTGTTTATTTGGATCACATTTTTGCCTTGCCTTCGTATTACTGTTTGTTTGGAGATCGACCCTGCCTGTCTTGACTACGCTGTGTTTATTAAAGCTCGCATCTGGATCTAACATGCTTCCCTGGAGTCCCGTACAGAATACTTCGCCTCCCAAAGATCCAGCAGCTTTCAAAAACACAGATCACCATGGATGCAGCATCACGCCTCTTTTGCCTACATCAAGGTAACCGTTGCATAGAGGATTACGTTAAGGACTTTTGTGAACTATGTCATTTGGTGGACTTTAATGATGTGGTGCTTAAGGACATTTTTTGCCATGGACTAAATGAACCTATATGTTCCTACCTACCTGGAAGAAAAATATATTGGTCTCTGGAACAATATATTGATTATGCTCTGCTGTTGAGTGGATCACCTTTTACTGTTGGGATTGCGGACGAGGGACCCCGAAATCCTGCAGTAACCCCCATACCACAACCTGCTCACGTCATGTCAAGCAAGCCTGAGACCTCTCACGCCAAGCCTGCCAAGCCTGCCAAGCCAAAGCCAGTTCACGTCATACATACCCAACCAAAGCCCGCTCACGTCCTGTCCACCAAGCCAAAACCTGCTCAAGTCATGTCTGGGATTATTCAAATTGCATCAGAGCACGCTCACGCCATGCCTGCCGCTCAAGGACCTGCTCACGCCATGCCCGCCATCCCAGAGCCAGTCCACAAGATGGCCGCCATCCCAGAGCCAGTCCACAAGATGGCCGCCATCCCAGAGCCAGTCCACAATATGGCCGCCATCCCAGAGCCAGTCCACAAGATGGCCGCCATCCCCAAGCCTGTTCACAAGATGGCCGCCCCATCTGAGTCCCCGGCCAAGATGGCTCCCATGCCTGAGCCTCATCATGCCAAAATCATCTCAACTGAATCTCATCTCATCATGTCTGCCATACCCAAGTCAAATCAAATGATGCCTGATCCTCTGGTATCAAGTCAAGTCAGGGCTGCACTTTCAGTGCCAAGTCAAGTGACAGCTGTGTTTCCTGAGACACGTCAAGTTACAGCTGTTACTTCTGAATCAAGTCAAGTTACAGCTGTAGTTCTTGAATCAAGCCAAGTCGCAGCTGTTCTCCATGAGTCAAGCCAAGTAACAGCTGTTCTCCATGAGTCAAGCCAAGATACAGCTGTTCCCCATGAGTCAAGCCAAGTAACAGCTGTTGTTCCTGAATCAAGTCAAGTTACAGCTGGGTTGTCTATGTTAAGACAAACCACAACTGATCTTCATGAGCCAAGCCAAGTTACAGCAGATTTTCATGAGCCAAATCAAGTTGCTGCTGTCTTCCCCGAGCCAAGCCAAGCCAAGCCACAGCTGATCTTCATGAGCCAAGTCGTTACTGCTGTTGTTCCCGAGTCAAGCTGCAGTTGACCTTCATGAGCCAAGTCAAGTCACAGCTGATCTTCCTGAGCCACGTCAAGTCACAGCTGACCTTCACGAGCCAGGTCAAGTCACAGCTGTTCTTTACGAGTCAAGTCACAGCAGACCTCCCTGAGTCAAGTCACGGCAGACCTCCCTGAGTCAAGTCAAGTCACGGCAAACCTTCCTGAGTCAAGTCAAGTCACGGCAGACCTCCCTGAGTCAGGACAAGACTCAGCTGCGCTTCTAACGGAGCCTCTTCACGACATGGCTGCTAGTATGGAGCCTCGCCAAGCCACGGCTGTCATGCCAGAACCTCGCCAGGTCCTGTCTGACCTCCAAGAGCCTCGTCACGTCTCAGCTGATCTCCTAGAGCCTCGTCATGTCTCAGCTGACCCCCAAGAGCCTCGTCACGTCTCAGCTGATTGTCTAGAGCCTGTCGCGTCTCAGCTGACCTCATAGAGCCTCGTCACATATCAGCTGACATCCCGGAGCCTCGTCAGGTCTCAGCCATCCTTTCAAAGCCTCGCCAAGTCTCATCTCATCGCCCAAGCCACGCAGAGCCCATGCTCCCAAGCCAGATGTCAACAGTGTCCACACCCTCAAGACCAACAGGCATCCCACTAGCTACTGTGCTGCCTGTAATGGCTATCGACATTTTAAGCGTGTGGGCTACACGCTGTACTCCAGAGGCCTCGTCTGGCCACGAGTCTGCTCCAGAGGCCTCATCTGGCCACAAGTCTGCTCCAGAGGCCTCATCTGTCCAAGAATTTGCGCCACTGCCTCCTGAGGTGTCAGCATGCTCTGTAGAACCTCCTAAGGAGGTGGCGTCCACCCATGAACTCACTGCCATGTCTGTCCAAGAATTTGCGCCTATGCCTCCAGAGGTGTCAGCTCATGCTGTAGATCCACCAAAGTAGACGGCGTCCACCCATGAACTCACTGCCACGTCTGACCACGAGTCTGCGCCAGTGCCCCCGGAGGTGGTGGCTCCGGCTGCAGAACCTCCTATGGGGGCGGCGTCCAATCACAAACTCTCTGCCTACCATGTCACGGCCAAGAAAGCTAATCAAGAACCTTATGCTCTGCTATGGATGTCACTAGTTCCACTGTGGATATCTTTGCTCCTGTCTGCTCTGCTTGCTCTGTCTGTCCCGCTATGGCTCAGTGTTATG
This sequence comes from Labeo catla, assembly GCA_012976165.1. Taxonomy (NCBI): domain Eukaryota; kingdom Metazoa; phylum Chordata; class Actinopteri; order Cypriniformes; family Cyprinidae; genus Labeo; species Labeo catla. The sequence goes on from VONZ01001069.1 coordinate 217,922, forward strand.
CGTGCCCTGCCTGCCTCACCATGGCTCCCTGCTCTGCCTGCTCTGCCTGCCCCGCCATGGCTGCCTGCTCTGCCTGCCCCGCCATGGCTGCTACTGCTCCACGGCCCAGGCCCTCCAGTGTTACGCTGTCTGCCATTGCTCCATGGCCCAGGTCCTCCAAGTTTCCACTGCCTGCTACTGCTCCATAGCCCAGGCCCTCCAGGGTTCCACTGTCTGCCACAGCTCCAGGGTCCAGGTCCTCCAGTGCTTCACTGTCTGCCATTGCTCCACGGCCCAGGTCCTCCAAGTTTCCACTGCCTGCCACTGCTCCATGGCCCAGGCCCCAGGGTTCCACTGTCTGCCAGCTCCACGGCCCTGGTCCTCCAAGGTTGTACTGTCTGCCACAGCTCCACGGTCCAGGTCCTCCAGTGCTTCACTGTCTGTCCCTGCTCCATGATCCAGGCCCACCTCCTCTGCACGGACCTGGCCCTCTGTCCCACCCCCTGTTTTGCCTCTGTTCCCCCACCCTCCTGGACTGTTATTGTTTTGAGCACCAGGAGTCACTCCTAGAGGGGATTCTGTAACACCACGCCAGCAGAGGGAGCCCTCACCCATTAACTCTCTGTTTTTCCTGATTTCATTGCCTTGTTTTGTTATTTACACGGTTTTGTTTCCTTGTCATAGTTTTTGTCTTGTTTTTTGCCATAGTTCTGTCTAGCTCATTGCATAGTTTTTGCCTTGTTTCATTGCCCTGTTTATTTTGTTACTTTGGACTGCTCACTGGGATTGTGACCTTCTGCCTGTTTATTTGGATCACGTTTTTTGCCTTGCCTTCGTATTTCCTTTTTTCACAGCAATATATACTGTGTATTGTGTATGTGTATTTTTGAAATCATTTTACATCTTTGTCACAATGCCAATTACTTTCTAATATAATAATCTCATGTTGCATGCTTGTGTCCTGTCTGCTGAACATGAAGTGATATGTATTTAACTGTGTGATCACAGGTTAACAAAGTCCAGTTGAAATGATATTCACAATCTAAATAGATTCATTTTATAACACTCTTCTCTTAAATGTTCATTCAAAACTTCCTTTCATGAACAGTGTTGGGCAGTAACGCACTATTTTGTAACGCGTTACTGTAATTTGATTATTTCTTGAGTAACGGAGTAATTTAACGCGTTATAATTTCCAAATGAGTAATTAGAGTATAGTTACAAGCATGCTTTACCCCTGCGTTACATCATTGCCAACGGAATGCGTTTTATCATCTAGATTGTAAAAAGTGCGTTGGCTAGCACACGCGACGTCCTCTACCTGAGACCTACTTTGACTGGTAAGCGCCTGTGAGGTGGATACTACCAGTGAAAACAAAGTCAGCATGGAGAGTGAAAAGTACGCATTCTTTAGCTGTAAATACAATAATTATTTTGAGTTTATTTCGGTCAAAGGCAAGAACATTATCGTGCGTTGTCAATTAGAGGGGAAGAAAACCTTTTCAACCATGAAAAACTCCATATCCAATTTAAAACACCTGAAAGGGCAGCACGGCACAATAAAAGTTCTTGAGTAGGTACCGGGTGCGGATGGTAACATATCAACTTCTATTGTGTTCACATGAGTCTCTGCCCGCCCGCGCCCGCATCCGCCCATCAAGTCTTGTCCCGCGCCGCTCTCTGTTGCTCTCTGAGTCCAGTGCCAGTGGATTAGAGACCCGCACTCCCGCTGGACTCGACGCAACAGAGAGCGGCGCGGGACAACACTTGATGGGCGGATGCGGGCGGGCAGAGACCCGTGTGTGTGGGAGGCAATACAAAAAATGATTTGCAAAATAGAAATATCTAAACATAAAAAACGAATGAATTGCTATTCACGTATTGCACAACAGCAACAAGAACAACTAATATAAAACAAAAAAGATTAACACGCGTAAGCATAGGCAGAGTTTCTATTTATAACACGTGTTTGCAGCGTTAAACAATGTTGATTTCTGGAATGCAATGGACAATCAGAGAATCCACTCACCGCTCGAAATGCCGTGCATTCTGCAACCAAACACACAGCGGCCTATTGCTTTTAGTAAAAATAACAGTGAATGTTGATGCTTTAATAACAAATATTTTATCGGGAGCGTTTCTGCTGGGATGTTAGGCAACACACAAACTTAATATTTCATGCAAATTTCGTGGATGTACAGAAAAAAAGTAATGTAACTAGTAATGTAACTAATTAATTTTGAAATAAAATAATCAGAACAGTAATTTGATTACTTTTAAAAGGAGTAATCAGTAATCAGTAATTTAATTACATTTTCAGAGTAACTTGCCCCACACTGTTCATGAATTTCTAAAATATAAAAATAAAAGTTGTTTAAAACTAGTTTTGAGGTAAGTAGTTTCCTCTTTTTTTTTTTACTTCTCTTCAGACCCTGTCTGACTGGCTGGGATGGAACAACATTCAAGTAAATCCATCGTAAGCAAATACTTTAAAAGTGGTTTAAATGATCTAAATTCCATTCTATTAAAACATTTAAGTACACGTACATTCAGAGCCAATGCTAGCATTTTGGGGGCCCTAAGCAGATTTTCAAAAGGGGCCTCCACCTATGGTTTCACCTAACCACCACCTCCCATCCTCCAATATGTATATCCTACACTGACACCATATTGTAAAGTTTTAAATCGGAACATAAGTCTATATTTCATATTATATATAATTGTATTAAAAAATATATGTCTGACCATTACTCTTAAAGAAATGCACTGACCCAAATTATAAACGCAACACTTTTGTTTTTGCCCCCATTTTTCATGAGCTGAACTCAAAGATCTAAGACTTGTACACAAAAGGCCTATTTCTCTCAAATATTGTTCACAAATCTGTCTAAATCTGTGTTAGTGAGCACTTTTCCTTTGCCGAGATAATCCATCCACCTCACAGGTGTGGCATATCAAGATGCTGATTAGACAGCATGATAATTGCACAGGTGTGCTTTAATAATAGTAGGCCACAATAAAAGGCCACTCTAAAATGTGCAGTTTTATCACACAGCACAATGCCACAGATTTTGAGAGAGCTTGCAATTGGCATCTTGACTGCAGGAATGTCCACCAGGGCTGTTGCCCGTGAATTGAATGTTCATGTTTCTACCATAAGCTGTCTCCAAAGTCGAATGTGGCAGTACATCCAACCGGCCTCACAACCGCAGACCACGTGTAACCACACCAGCCCAGGACCTCCACATCCAGCATCTTCACCTCCAAGATCGTCTGAGACCAGCCACCCGGACAGCTGCTGCAACAATCGGTTTGCATAACCAAAGAATTTCTGCACAAACCGCCAGAAACTGTCTCAGGGAAGCTCATCTGCATGCTCGTCGTCCTCATCCACATCCGACGTTCTCTTCACGGATGAATCCCGGTTTTCTCTATACAGCGCAGATGGCAGACAGCGTGTATGGCGTTGTGTGGGTGAGCGGTTTGCTGATGTCAACGTTGTGGATCGAGTAGCCCATGGTGGCGGTGGGGTTATGGTATGGGCAGGCGTATGTTATGGACAACGAACACAGGTGCATTTTATTGATGGCATTTTGAATTTTCGAGATCCTGAGGCCCATTGTTGTGCCATTCATCCACGACCATCACCTCATGTCAAGTCACCTTTATTTATATACTTCTTTTAACAATACAGAACTGTGACAAAGCGGCTGTACAGTATTAAGTAGGAAATATTGCATCAATAATGCAAAAGGGCAACAGTAAACACTCAATTTTTAGTTAAAGGCATCATCATTCAGCTCAGTTCAGTTCAAATAGTACACGAAATCATTTGAAAATAAAGTGTCCCCAACTAAGCAAGCCAGAAGCGACAGCGGCAAGGAACCAAAACTCCATCGGTGACAGAATGGAGAAAAAAAAACCTTGGGAGAAACCAGGCTCAGTCAGGGGCCAGTTCTCCTCTGGCCAGGCGCAGAAGACTCATCTGGTTCCTGTGGTCTTGTTCCAGCGGCCGTCTAGGTGACGAGGTCTTCGCTGGGGATCCGTCTCTGGGGCTCATCTAGTTGACGTGGTCTGACGTTGTTGACCACAAGAGAATGTTGTGGTCAACAATATCGAATGCAGCACTAAGATCCAGTAGCACTAACAGAAAGATACAACCACGATCGGGTGACAAGAGTAGATCATTTGTAACTCTAATAAGAGCAGTCTCAATACCATGGTACGGTCTAAAACCTGACTGGAAATTCTCACAGATATCATTTTTCTGTAGGAAGGAAGATAATTGTGAGGATACTACCTTTTCTAGCATCTTTCACAGAAAAGGGAGATTCGAGATTGGTCTGTAATTAATTAATTCGTTGGGGTCAAGTTGTGTTTTTTTAATGAGAGGCTTAATAGCAGCCAGTTTGAAGGTTTTGGGGACATATCCTAATGACAGTGATGAATTAATAATATTCAGAAGAGGATCTATGACATCTGGAAGCAAGTATTTTAGTAGACTAGATGAAATAGGGTCTAGCATGCAAGTTGTTGGTTTAGATGACTTAACAAGTTTATACAATTCTTCCTCCCCTATAGTAGAGAATGAGTGGAAACACTAGGTGGCGCTTTTAAGGGCAGCCGCATGAATGTTGAGCTGCTTGGCAGTCGGGCCTTTTTTATCTTTTTAAACTGTTTTAACTTAAAGTTGTTAGGAAATGTACGGATAGATTATTTAGTCGTAAGATTACAGTGCTATTTTTGGAATTAGGACACGTGGATGGACTTATTTTTGGGAGATTTTTGATGGATTCTGGTGTTTGGCCTATTTCTCTACAGCTGAGTGGATGACAGGAAACCATCTTAAAGTAATTGTTTCCCTCTTCTCCTTACAATGGCACAACCTGGACATTTAAGTGATTTTCATTTTTTAAGACGTCTGAGAAGATGTGCATCTCCTTTGGCTCTTGAAGTTAGGAACATATTGCGGTTAAATGGAATCCTTCGACTCAGATCTCGCCCAAGGGGTAAGAAAGCTGGGAGAAATTATATCCGTTCAATATGTACAATTGTTGGAAATCGCTCTATCTCTAGTGGGACTGCTGTGGATTTTAAAAGACAGCGAACAGGGCAAAGAATGTTTTCATCTGATTGTCGCTACCAACCTAAGAATTTAATTCAAATTAAGATAAATCAACACAAGTCAACACCATCCATGCCTGGTTTTCTCCTTTCTAATGTGCGTTCTTAACGCCACAAATGTGATGAGCTGCACAGTGTAGCGCTGGTTAATAACTCAGCAGTTGTCGCTGTTTCAGAGACTTGGCTAAATGATAGTATTCCAGATTCAACTGTAACTTTTCCTGGATATACATTACATCGGCGGGATCGCAAGGAAGGCGGAGGAGGAGGAGTTGCCTTGTATGTTTGTAACATCATCAAACAAACGCGATTGACTCAGCTAGAAGAAGATGAATATGAAGCGTTGTGGGTCTGGTTGCGTCCCAGTCGTCTTCCTCGAGGGTTAAGTTGTATTATTGCTGCTGCGCTATATTTTCCACCATGCTCCTCTGCAACAGCCCAACCTGATTTGCTAATCACACAGTACTTGGACGGTTGTCTCAGATATATTGAATGTAACTATCAGCAGGCTGCAATTGTCATACTTGGTGACACAAATAAGTATAAGTCTGAAACCATTTGCAGTAGACATGGTTTGAAGCAAATCGTGACTGGAGCAACAAGAAAGGCTAGTCAACTAGACTCTATATTCACCAACATTTCCTCTCTGTATCAGATACCGGAGCATTTGCCTCCTATTGGCTCTTCTGACCATCAGACTATCTTGCTAGATGCAGGGAACTGGCCCATCAAATCTACTAAACATATTTTTTGCAGGAAGCGTACCCCTGAGACAACTAGGGAATTAGGTCTTCTTATGAACACTACTGACTTTTCTCACATCCATAAAATTACGGATCCTGAGGCTAAGGTTGGTGCTTTTACTTCTACTATCGTTTCTATCTTGGATAAAACAGTTCCACTGAAGAAAGTATCTATCACAAACACAGATAAGCCCTGGATGACTGTTCAAATTAAAGATCTGATAAAAGATAGACAGTCTGCTTTTTGCTCTGGCAACAAAACCTCTTATAGGAAGTTAAAATCAATCGTTGTCAAAAAAATTAAAGCTGCAAAGAAACAATATTATCAGCATGAGGTGGAGGAACTGCGATGCTCCAAGCCAAAACAATGGTTTAAGTCACTGAAGAAGATAATGGGGATGGAAGGAGATGAGAGTGATACTGTGTCCCAGAATCAAAATATCATGCAACGTGAGTGTGATACTCTGGCTAAGCACTTTGCTTCTGTGTGGAACTATACGAGCCACATTTCCCTGTCTGAGGAAGAAGTTACCTGCAAGTTGTCAAATTGTAGTGTACCTCCTCTGAGTATTGGACAAGTAAAGACTAGACTTCGTAAAGTGAATGCAGCCAAGGCTGCTGGTCCCGACTGCGTTCCACCTTGGGTGCTAAAGACTTTTTATGAAGAGTTGGCACCGGTGTTATGTGATATTTTTAATACATGTGTCCAGCATAACATTTTTCCAAAACAATGGAAGGAAGCCATAGTCAAAGCTGTTCCTAAAAAAGCAAAGCCTAGTTTTCCAGCAGATTACCGTCAGATCTCATTACTCAGCTGTGTTGGGAAAGTGTATGAAGGAATCCTCAGAGATGCCATTCTGGAGGATATAGCTACAAAGATCGAACCATCACAACACGGCTTCATGAGGAACAGATCAACTGATACTGCCTTGATTCAAATTCTGCAGCACTGGCACGAAGCACTCAACAGCTCCCCCAAAATGGACATACATGCTGTTTTTGTTGACTTTACTCGAGCTTTTGACACAATTAAACATTGTCAACTGCTACTATCTTTAGCTGATCTGCATGTAAGACGACCCCTTTGGCTCACTGTAAAGAGTTATCTGAATAACCGAGAGCAGAAGGTGAAGTGGGGCTCTTGTGTGTCAAGCTCCTTTCCGGTTCCAGCTGGTGTTCCCCAAGGGGGACTTTTATCCCCTCTGCTATTTGTTGTATGTATAAATAGTCTAGATTCGTATTTGCCACCTTCGGTAATACCTGTGAAATACGCGGATGATTTAACAATCACAGAGCTCTTAATGGGATCTTCACCTGGACTCACTCAGAAGGCCTTGGATTCTGTAGTGGAATGGGGACAAGAATTTACATTAGTAGTGAATGGAGCTAAGACTGTGGATATGGTAATTAGTGCCAGGAGAGTGGACAACATTCCGTCCCCTCCCTCTCCTACTATCTCAGGACATACAATTAGTAGAGTTTCCACCTTTAAATTGCTTGGAGTCCAAATATCCTCTGACTTGTCATGGGATGCCCACGTAAAGTACATGATTTCGAAGGTGCGTCCCAGAATATATTATCTTTGCGCTGCAAAAAGAGCGGGTCTCTCTTGTGATGTCTTATTGCAAGTATACTTGACTTTTATACGGCCAATTCTTGAGTATGCCAGCCCAGTATGGGGTGGTCTATCTAAAGGTCTCTCTGAGGAGTTAGAGAGGATCCAAAAGTGATGCTGTCGGATAATAGGCCTCCCCAGTCCCCACATCAACTCTTCCAGCACTGAGTGAGAGGCGTGAGGAAGCCACCATACGCACTTTTACTAAAATACTCAAGGACAGTTCATCACCACTGCATTGCTTCCTACCTATGGCTTCAACACATGCTTCTTCCCTCCGGCGGCACAAGACATATGTTGTACCTAGGAGTAACACTAAACGTCATGAACTTTCTTTTATTCCCCGTGCTCTAAAATTAGTGTATAGATAACTTACAGGTCTTTGATTAGGTTACCTTTTGTGTGATTCTGTGTTATTTATATAGATGTATATGCTATTTTATCTGTATGTATTTTAGCTATTTTTTTTTTTTTGGAGTATGTGTATGTTTGACACATTTCAGGGTTTTGTGTACACAATATCTTGTCATGTCAAACTTTGAATAAAACAAACAAACAAATTGTTCCCCATGAGATCTATAGCGCATCTGATGCGACACTGTAATTGACGGCTGCATAGTGACAATTTTGTCTCTAATAGTATCGATCTTGGAAGTAAAGTAGTTCATAAAGTCATTACTGCTATGCTGATGGGCACAGTCAACACCCGTTGGTTCTTTATTTTTTGTTAACTTAGCCACTGTATTGAATAAATACCTAGAGTTATGTGTGTTTTCTTCTAAAAGAGTCAAAAAAGTAATCAGATCTTGCAGTTTTTAACGCTTTTCTATGGGTTCATTCTATGGGTACATTCATGCCAGGCGGTATGAAAAACCTCTAGTTTTGTTTTCCTCCAGCTGCGCTCCTTTTTCTGGGCTGCTTTCTTTAGGGCGCGAGTGTGCTCGTTATACCACAGAGTCGCACTGTTTTCCTTAATCTTCCTTAGGCGCAGAGGAGCGACCTTATCTAGAGTACTAGAAAAGAGAGAGTCAATAGTTTCTGTTACATCATCAAGTTTTTCTGAGCTATTGGACATGCTAAGGAATTCAGATAAGTCAGGAAGATTACTTAGAAAGCAATCTTTTGTAGTAGAAGTGATGGTACTTGTAATAAGGAGTTGAACTGACAGTTTTCGTTATTTGGAGTATACACGAGACTAGATAATGATCTGAGATATCATCACTTTGCTGCAGAATTTCAACGACATTAACATCAATTCCATGTGACAGTATTAAGTCTAGAGTATAATTTCGACAGTGAGTGAGACCAGACACGTGTTGTTTAATTTGTGAACAATATTTGAGAGAAATAGGCCTTTTGTGTACATAGAAAAAGTTTTACAGTAGATCTTTGAGTTCAGGTCATGAAAAATGGGGGCAAGAACAAAAGTGTTGCATTTATAATTTTGGTCAGTGTATATCAAAAATTTAAGATTAATGCTTTAATAAAGCAAAAACACTTGCCAATGGGTTATGAAAATTAAATTATTTTACAATCTATAAAGTGAAACAAATCGATTAATTTTATAACATTCTTCTCTTAAATTTTAATTCAAAACTTCCTTTCATGAATTTCTAAAAGATGAAAATAAAAGTTGTTTAAATCTAGTTTTGAGGTAAGTAGTTTCCTCTTTTTTTTTACTTCTCTTCAGACCCTGTCTGACTGGCTGGGATGGAACAACAGTCAAGTAAATCAATCGTAAGCAAATACTTTAAAAGTGGTTTAAATGATCTAAATTTCATTCTATTAAAACATTTAAGCACACGTACATTCAGGGCCGACAGCATTTTGGGGGCCATAGGCTGATTTTCAAAAGGGGCCTCCACCTATGGTTTCACCTAACCACCACCTCCCATCCTCCAATACGTATATATCCTACACTGACACCATATTGTAAAGTTTTAGAAAATTGTCTCATCTTCCATGTTATAAATCAGAAGATAAGCCTATATTTCATACTATATATAATTGTATTAAAAAATATATGTCTGACCATTACTTTTAGCCTTGATTCGATGCTTGTTAACATAGAAATCAGTTTCGTAGAAGCCTCACTTTCTGTCCAGTCATGTGTGCGATACACTTTGCGCGTCGTAATGTTCAACCCCCAGATCTTAATTGCAAGGACATTTTCATTGGGACTTATTTAATAATTATAATTTCAAATACCCAGTCATACCAGTCGTGAACAAACTCAACATGAAACAGACTTGACCATGAACACACTCACCAACAGCCAGTTACAACATTAATACTCATTAAGAGACAATGGCTATATGAGGGCTACTTATACCAAACAAAGAGGGTCACATGACAAGAACAAACCAATGAGCAAACAGACACATGACTAGAACAACCAGTGAGGACATGAAGGAACCAATAGCAGGAATACATGAGGGCAAGGGAAGAAAGACACAAACAGCATGAATCAAACTACAAAATAAAAGACATGAAAACAAGAACATGAAACAAAATTCCAAAACCCCACGTTACAGTGTGTTTGTTTGTTGAATTTCTGACTCTGATCAATTAATTTACCTATTAAACAGTGCCATTAAATGCCAGTATGAGTATTACTATGATGTAATAGAACAAGAGTGTACACATATATTAACTGCGTATGGCGAATATTTAATTTTCCTAAAACAATTTGTATTCTTCATATTACTTGTATGACTGGGTATTTTAAAATCTAATTATTAAATAAGTCCCAATAAAAAATGTACTTGTAAAGTAAGATTTGGGGGTTGAACATTACGACACGCAAAGTGTATCGCGCACATGACTGGACAGAAAGTGAGGCTTCTACGAAACTGATTTCTATGTTAACCGTTGAAGTCCACTATATGGAGAAAAATCCTGAAATGTTTTCCTAAAGAAACATAATTACTTATCGACTGAAGAAAGAAAGACATGAACATCTTGGATGACAAGGGGGTGGGTAAATTATCTGTACATTTTTGTTTTTGTTTTCGTTTTGGAAGTGAACTACTCCTTCAAGCTACGTAAGCTACGGTTTGGGTAAACCTTTGCAAAAGAATGCAAAGGATTAAAATTTTTTAAAAAACACTAAGCACACTGTCAATCATGATCAAAGTCTTGAGATGTATATCATGCAATCTGACACAAAAGAATGCTGACACACAGTCCGCCCTTACTTTTCACCCAGTATCTCCTAACTTGGATAACAACCTGACAATCTGAATAGTAAAGAACAGAAAATTGGGTACTAGCTCTGGGCCTCTTCGTGTAGGAGTCACACTTGGCTCCTTCGTGTGGATGTGATCAAAGCCTTGAAATGTAACTTTTTGTTTTTTCAGGAAAATCATTGTAAAATATTTTTGTTCAATAATATTTTTTGATTATTATTTAGAATTTTGAGGGGATTTTATGACAATATGCAATATTTATACAATTTTAATAACTAGAATAGAGCTATTTTTTCCCATTTGAATTAATACATATTTATTTATATCATATTTTTATTATTATTTTTCAATAAATGCGACATTTCACATTAAAACAGAGTGAACGCTTTAAAATTCATTTTTTTCTGAAGTGAGAATTGTGCCATTCAATGTCTTTAAAAAATAAACACTTTGTGTAATGTCATGTAAGCTCCTGTATATCTCCCTATATACATATTATACATACATATTTTTACATATTTTATTAGGTTTTGCTTTTAGATATACATTTAGAAAAGACCTTTTTTTTGGTTAGACAAATATCAGGTTGCATTATGATTACAATCAAACATTAAAATACAAGAAAATTGCTCTCCCCATCTCACATATTCTCAAAAATGTGCTCTGTTGCAGTCTTACCTGTTAATTTCTGTGTGTGTGTGTTTGTGAGAGAGACTCTTTTGTATTTTTCCATTTGTTTATTTTATTTCACATATTCTCAAAATTTGCTCTGCTGCATTTTTATCAGTTCATTTCTCTGTGTTTCTGTGTGTGTGTGTGTGCGTGTGTGCGTGGGTGCCTATTTTGCACTCTTGATATTTTAGAGCATCACCCCTTGATTGCTGTGCACCTTTTTTTCTGCACACCGGCTGATCTGTAGTTGGTACCACTACCAGTTTTCATATTTTTTTTTGTATTTCCCATTCATTTCCTATGTCAGTCATTTTTGACTGCGAAGGAGCCAAGTGTGACTTTTTTTTTTTTTGTGACCCTTTAACATATCCAAATCATGTCCATGATTTTTTTGTGTGTTCACATAGCTAATGCAACAAAAGTCACCAAGTGTCATCTCATTCCGATGAAGCTACGATTTTTAAAATTTTCAAATATAAATTTTTCCGGTCAAAAATGACCGAAAAGGCCCAGAGGGTTAAGGATAAATGCTCTTAAACAATTAGCAGCCTACAGTTGGACTGCATTTTTCACTCTCTTGCCTCAAATACTATTATAACTTTTTTGCGAACTGAAAACAAAGACAGAAGGGGGCTAACAAAATAAAATACAGTATATAAAAAGCATTCTTCTCTAATGGGGTATGTTTTGGAAAAACTTGCTTTCATTCAAACCATTAAATGGTTTTATTACCTTTTTAAATAACTTTTAACAAACCATTTGGGTTTTGTATAAAAACAGGAGCTTTATACAACCACTGCAGCATACACCTAACACAGCCATGCAGTGTTCTTGTACAAACATGTAACGCCACACCAGCAGAGGGAGCCCTCACCCATTTACTCTCTGTTACCGCTCCCTCTGCTGCTTCTATGGTTACTTCCTGTTTGGTGGCCATATAAGGAGGCCTAAACCAAACAGGCCTTGTGAAGTATTGTTTTTCCTTGTCATAGTTTTTGTCTTGTTTTTTTGCCATAGTTTTGTCTAGCTCATTGCCATAGTTTTTGCCTTGTTTCATTGCCCTGTTTATTTTGTTACTTTGGACTGCTCACTGGGATTGTGACCTTCTGCCTGTTTATTTGGATCACATTTTTGCCTTGCCTTCGTATTACTGTTTGTTTGGAGATCGACCCTGCCTGTCTTGACTACGCTGTGTTTATTAAAGCTCGCATCTGGATCTAACATGCTTCCCTGGAGTCCCGTACAGAATACTTCGCCTCCCAAAGATCCAGCAGCTTTCAAAAACACAGATCACCATGGATGCAGCATCACGCCTCTTTTGCCTACATCAAGGTAACCGTTGCATAGAGGATTACGTTAAGGACTTTTGTGAACTATGTCATTTGGTGGACTTTAATGATGTGGTGCTTAAGGACATTTTTTGCCATGGACTAAATGAACCTATATGTTCCTACCTACCTGGAAGAAAAATATATTGGTCTCTGGAACAATATATTGATTATGCTCTGCTGTTGAGTGGATCACCTTTTACTGTTGGGATTGCGGACGAGGGACCCCGAAATCCTGCAGTAACCCCCATACCACAACCTGCTCACGTCATGTCAAGCAAGCCTGAGACCTCTCACGCCAAGCCTGCCAAGCCTGCCAAGCCAAAGCCAGTTCACGTCATACATACCCAACCAAAGCCCGCTCACGTCCTGTCCACCAAGCCAAAACCTGCTCAAGTCATGTCTGGGATTATTCAAATTGCATCAGAGCACGCTCACGCCATGCCTGCCGCTCAAGGACCTGCTCACGCCATGCCCGCCATCCCAGAGCCAGTCCACAAGATGGCCGCCATCCCAGAGCCAGTCCACAAGATGGCCGCCATCCCAGAGCCAGTCCACAATATGGCCGCCATCCCAGAGCCAGTCCACAAGATGGCCGCCATCCCCAAGCCTGTTCACAAGATGGCCGCCCCATCTGAGTCCCCGGCCAAGATGGCTCCCATGCCTGAGCCTCATCATGCCAAAATCATCTCAACTGAATCTCATCTCATCATGTCTGCCATACCCAAGTCAAATCAAATGATGCCTGATCCTCTGGTATCAAGTCAAGTCAGGGCTGCACTTTCAGTGCCAAGTCAAGTGACAGCTGTGTTTCCTGAGACACGTCAAGTTACAGCTGTTACTTCTGAATCAAGTCAAGTTACAGCTGTAGTTCTTGAATCAAGCCAAGTCGCAGCTGTTCTCCATGAGTCAAGCCAAGTAACAGCTGTTCTCCATGAGTCAAGCCAAGATACAGCTGTTCCCCATGAGTCAAGCCAAGTAACAGCTGTTGTTCCTGAATCAAGTCAAGTTACAGCTGGGTTGTCTATGTTAAGACAAACCACAACTGATCTTCATGAGCCAAGCCAAGTTACAGCAGATTTTCATGAGCCAAATCAAGTTGCTGCTGTCTTCCCCGAG
>VONZ01001070.1:0-45000 GCA_012976165.1 Labeo catla
TTATTCCCAAGGCAACATTTTTAATTTTCATTTAAGTACTAAAACTATTAAAACTAAAACTGAAATTATAAAACAAAAATTGCATAACCACCATATATTAACCAGCCTTACTATCAAATTCCAATCAAAAAGTTGTTCTAGATTAAACATTTCTGCTAAATAGATCATCCCACTCCAATCCACTATTCTATTCTATTCCTCTAAGTAACACACAAAGACAGCAGAACCAACATTCACAGATCACAGCAACAAAATAAGGCACCAAAATAAGATTCATCAGCATCAAAGACCATCCTTACCTCCAGGACGGGTCCGGCTCCGAGGATGATCTGCTCCACGCCGCTGGCGAAACCCTTCTGGCTGAGCGCCGTCAGGTGGTGGATCAGGAAGTTGGTGCTCTGCGTCTTTCCCGATCCGCTCTCTCCCGAGATCACGATGCATTGGTTCCTCTTCCTCTGCAGCATGGCGTGATACGCCGCGTCGGCCACCGCGTAAATGTGCGGCTCCAGCTTCCCCAGCCGGTGGTTATCGTACATTTTAACATATTTGGGATTATAGATGGGCAGGAACTTGAAGGGATTGACAACGATCAGAATCCCGCCCACGTACGTGTAGATCTTCTCCTGCCGAAAGCGTCCGCGCAGGTTTTCCAGCAAAGTCCGCTCATTCAGATCTGGCAGCGCGCACAGGTCGGCCACGTACTGTCCGGCGGGAGGCTGCGGGAGCAAACCACGCTCCACCATCCGCCGGCGCTCCTCCGTGACGCGAAGCCACATCTGTAGGTTTCCATAACGGATGGATCCGTCCAGGTCCTTCTCGCGCAGGAGGAAGCGGTAATCTTCGCCGCCCAGCCGGTTCTCCAGCGCCATGCGAGGCCACAGCATCATGCGCTGCACGGGACAGTCGCACGGGTTCAGGATCCATTCCTCGCCGCCGAACTCCTTGACCTCGGCGAGCACATAGAGGCGCGCACGGTCCAGCTGCAGCCGCTCGATGACGCGCTCGATGACCTCCGCCGCCGACGTGACCTTTCGCGCCGTGACGGGGCAGTAGATGGTGCCCTCGGACAGAGCGCCGGGATACACACGCAACGTGAACTCCGAGTCCTCGTAACGGCGACGCCCTCCGGCGTCATGGCAACTCATGATGGTGCAGCAGCTCCCATCAGCACCAGACGCACCACCAACACAAGACTCGCCCGGTCGATTCACGACATTCCACCTGCGGACGGACAAACACAAGAAATAAATGAAGGTGTCAACTACAACTTTTAAAAATCTTTTTTGTAGAAAAGTAACAGATAAAAGAATAAATATTAATATTAGATTAAAAAATTACTTAAAAAAAAAAAAGCTGAACTAAAATAAAAATATATAAATAAAGAAAACATAAGCTTAAAACATACTTAAAAACATAAAATAAAAATAAATTACTAAAACAAAATTAAAAATAAATTACTGAAAAGCTAAACTAAGAATATTAATTAAAAAAACTAAACCAAAAATAAATTACTAAACTAAAAATAAAAATAAATGACTGAAAAACTAAACTAAAATATTAAAAAAAAAAAATTACAAAAATTAAAGTAAATTACTAAAAGCAAAAGAAAAATAAATGACGGAAAAGCTAAACTAAGAATTATTAATATTAATAATAACATTAGAATACATATTAATAATAATAATAATAATAATATTTGAATGTTGCCTTGGCACTAAAATTACTAAAACAAAAATGTAAAAAAATACTGAAAAGCTAAACTAAAATTTAAAAGCACAAAAATACTTAAAAAGTTACACTAAAAATAAATTACTAAAATAAAAATAAATTAATTAATAAATTAAATTACTGAAAAGCTAAACTAAGAATTAATATTAATAATAATAATAATAATAATAACTGGCACTAAAATTATTAAAACAAAAACAACATTACTGAAAAGTTAAACTAAAATATTAAAAAAATAATAATAAAAAAATTACTAAAGCACAAAATTGCAATTAAACAATTAAACAATCTTAGAACTAAGAATTAATATTAATAATAATATTAGATTAAAAAACTGAAAGGTTGAAATGTTGCCTTGGCACTAAAATTACTAAAATAAAAATAACTTACCTAAAAGCTAAACTATAATTTTAAAAATGTAAAAAAAAAAAAAATTACAAAAGTATAACAAAATACTAAAAACATATATAAAACAAATGGTAATAAAATACTATAAAAATACTACAAATTAAAAAAAAAATACTAACACTAAAAGAAACAGTACATAAAATAAAATAAATATTAGTACTAAAATTATTAAAACTAAAACTGCAACACATAAATTAAAGATAAACAGAAATAATAAAAAAGAAAAAATGACAAAACCACTAAATTTCTAAAACTTTCACTAAATTACTAAAAACTGTACTAAGCTACTAAAATTAAAATGAAAACTGAAACTATTCATTAAAAATTGAAAATATAAAAATAAATGGTAATTAAAAAAAACAAAAAAAATACAAATGTATAGGAATATTAGCAAAATACAAAATATTAGACAAAAAAACAATATTAAAATGATAAATTAAAGCTATACAGAAATCTTTAACAAAGAAACTAAATCTAATAATGACAAAAGCACAAAACAAAATCATTAAAATTAAAAACTAAAATTAAGTTAAAAACTAAGACAAGAAAATAATTTAAAACATACAATACTTTAACAGTATTTAAATAGCAGCAAAATAAAATAAAAATATAGACAAAAAAAATTACAATTAAACTCTTATTTAGGCAACATTTCTAATTTTAAGTTTTAAGTAATAACATTATTAAAACTAACTGAAATAAATTAAAGCTAACTAGAAATATTAATTCAAAACTTAAAATGTTTTAACAGTATATAAATAACAGCTAAATAAAATAAAAAAATATTAGACTAAAAAAGTTACAATTAAACTAATTTATTTATAACATTTCTAATTTTCACATAAGTACTAAAATTATTAAAACTAAAACTGAAATAAATTAAAGCTAAATAAAAATATAAGTAACAAAATGACAAAAGCATAAAACAAAAATGACTAAAACTCAAAATATAAAAATACATCATCATTTAAAACATTAAAAAAAAACATACTTTAGCAGTATATAAATAATAGCCTACTAAAATAACACTGTTCTTGTCTGGATTCATAAACAAACTTATACAAACTCAAGATAATTCATCTCACTGGCCACGCAGTGATCTAATCCAGATATCCTCAAAAAATTAATCACATTCTGAGTCAGAAAGCTTTTGCCAAAATGTCTTTAAAACATTATTTTAAGAACAAATATCCTGAAACATCAACTCAGTGTAGTTAGAGTCTGATAAAAGTGGATGTTATTCACTACGAAAACAAGACTTTGTTCCCACAGTCAACATGGCATGTTTGGAAAATGTTTTAAGAGCATAAATTAGTTATCTGTACTGCCAATGCCATCCAACCAATGAGACAAACAACTCCAGCATCTTGCTAACAGAAACCAGCAGAACGCCAAACCACTGAGAGGCAAGAACAACTGTGTGAAATGTGTTTATCTTACGATAATCTGGTTTACAGTACAGTTAGCGTTCAGTCAGTCACTGCCAAAACACACATACAGCGAAGCCTGCTAATAAAAACACATTCACATGATCGTAGATTTACGGTAGCAGACCTGATATTAGTGACAGCAACTCACAGTTTTGCACATTAAATTGTGTTGCATCACACATTCTCTGTATATCAGTATCCGTGTGTTTGCGTACATGTGGTTTTATACGTTGGCTGATGTTATTTGTGAACTTTCAGACATGGATAAAATAAAAATTATTTGTAGTACTTCTAAATGCACAAATAAATAGTACTTCAAGTTGAAGTACTAAAATTACTATAAATAAACAAATAAAAATAAAATAAATTGACAAGTTGAGACGTTTATTTTTGTTCAATTTGGTCATTTTTGTACTTAAATGAAAATTAAAATGTTTATGCTGAAGTATTCAACTAAACTAAACTAAGCTAAGCTAAAATAAAAATTAAATTACATGGAAAAACCTAACAGAAAAAAGAAAGGTTTTTCATCTAATATTAATGTGGAAGTTTTAGCATTTTTATTATTTATACTTTATAACTTAAACATTTCATACATTTACAAATTAAATTATTGATTTATTACATATAAACTAAAACAATAAAATAAGTACCAAAAATAACAGAAAAAAAGAAAGGTTTTCCATGTAATAGTAATATTTTAGTTTAAGCAATTTTAGTACTTTAAAGGAGAAGTCCACTTCCAGAACAACAATTCACAAACAATTCAACAATTCCCCTTGTCATCCAAGACGTTCATGTCTTTCGGTCTTCAATCATAAAGAAATTATGTTTTTTGAGGAAAACATTTCAGGATTTTTCTTCATATAATGGACTTCATTGGTGCCCTGATTTTGAACTTCCAAAATGTAGTTTAAATGCAGCTTCAAAGGCTCTAAACGATCCCAGACGAGGAAGAAGGGTCTTATCTAGCGAAACAATCAGTCATTTTTTTCGGAAAATACAAATTTGTATCCTTTTTAAGCACAAAAGCTCGTGTAGCACAGGCTCTGGGATGCGCATTCACGCTGCTACGTACTATTGAATCACGTTGAAAGGTCAAACTACAGCAAACTTACAAAGCAAACGCACAAACACTAAGAAAGTGCAAGTAAGTCAAACGCTGTTTACAAACAAAAAGGTACAACGATGTCGGACGATTCTGAAGTTGTAGGAGAAAATAAGATGGAGTTTTTCTACCTTTTTTAGCCGGAGTACACAGACGATAAACTTAGACGTGATTCGTAGTAGTGATGGGAAGTTCGGATCATTTTACCGACTCGTTCAGCAAAATGAACAAATCTTTTTTCCAAGTAATTTTGTTCATTTTAGCAAAATATAATTAAAATGTTACGTGTTACTTCCCTAACACACCTACTGCTTACACAAACACTGATCACACTACAAACAAGACAAAACTATAATGCTATAAGAAACAGAAAAGATTTGTTTATTGTTTACCTGGGTCTTTAGTCTATGATTAGCTCACCTCACCTCTTATCTGACAAGTTTTCGGGTTTGAGTCGTTCGTTCACCACGTGACAGACCCATGAGATGAACGAACCACTCAAAAAACCCGAAGACTCAAAACAGGTGAACTAATTCCAGTACAGAACCTAATAGGATGTTGCGCATGCGCGACTGAACAAATCACTCCCCGAGACGACTCGTTCTTCACGAATCACATTAAAGATTCATTCAAAATGAACGAATCGTTCAAGAATGACCCATCACTAATTCATAGCATCTGAGAGCCTGTGCTACACAAGCTCTTGTGCTTAAAAAGTATCCAAATTTTTATTTTTTCGAAAAAAATTACCAATCATTTCGCTAGATAAGACCCTTCTTCCTCGGCTGTGATCGTTTAGAGCCTTTGAAGCTGCATTTAAACTACATTTTGGAAGTTCAGCATCGGGGCACCAATGAAGTCCATTATATGAAGAAAAATCCTGAAATGTTTTCCTCAAAAACCATAATTTCTTTACGACTGAAGACAGAAAGACATGAACATCTTGGATGACAAGGGGGTGAGTAAATTATTTGTAAATTGTTGTTCTGGATTTGGACTTCTCCTTTAACCTAAATGAAAATTAAAAATGTTTATGAACTAAAAAAAATATAGACATAAAAAAAAACAAAACTTAAACTTAACAGAAGTTTTCATCTAATATAAATATGTTAGTTTTAGCAAATGTAATACTTTAACTTAATTTAAAATGTTTATGCTAAAGAATTAAACTAAAATAAAATAAAAGAATTATGGAAAAAAACCCTTAAAACTTAACGGAGAAAAAAGCTTTATTTAATATTAATATTTTAGTTTTAGCAAATTTAATACTTTAACTTAAAAATTTTAAATGTTTATGCATTATAAATATAAAATAAAAATTGATGAGAAAAAAAATTTTACTTGACAGAAAAAGAAAGGCTTTTCATCTAATATTAATATTTTAGTTTTAGCCAATTTAAAATAAACATTAAAAAAATGTTTATGCTGAAGAACTAAACTAAAAAAATTGATGGATAGAAAAACAAACTTAGCAGAAAAAAGAAAAAAACATTTATGCTTTAGTGTTAAACTAAACTAAATTAAAAATAAATGAAAAAACTTAAACTTAACAGAAAAAAAATAAAGGTTTTTCATCTAATATTAGTATTTTAAATTTGAGCAACTTTAGTACTTCAGCTTAAAAGTTGAAAACATTTATGCTGGTGCGCTAAACTAAACTACACTAAAATTAAATGGAAAAAAAAAAACTAAGTATTTTGTATTTTGGTTTTAGCAACTTTAGTACTTCAACTTAAAAATTAAAATTTATGCTGAAGTGCTAAATTAAAATAAACTAAACTAACATAAAATAAAAAACTTGCCAAAGCAACATCTCTAATTTACATTTAAGATTAAGTCTAAGTACTGAAATTGCTAAAACTAAAATTTTAATAACAATAAATTAAAGCTAAATTGAAATATTAACAAAAAAGAAAGGAATAATAAAAATGGTTAAAGCATAAAACAAAAATGACTAGAAGCTAAAATAAAATTAAACTGAAAATGTAAATATAAATGGTCATTCAAAACATAAAAAAATACTATATCAGCTTACTGTATAAACGAAAAACAGCACGGTCCCTGCCCGAATTCATAAACACAAACGTACACGAACTCTAGTAACTACAATTACATTCTTACGGTATGTTACAGTCAATTTCATTGAGGTGTTATAGACTGAAGTCATTTGAAATATTTAGACGTGGGTGTGACATTTGTCTACTGTTTCTGTCAACAAAAGCCTGGTATTTCAGAAGCACGTCCAAATACAATACAACTGCACATGACAAGTGTCCCGTAAAGCGGCGTGAGGGAGGCGGGACTCCTGCACGTGCGTCTGGCCCGCGTCCAGCTCCTGCAGGTGTGCAGACAGACGCAGACGCACACGGACGTCTCTCTGTCTTTTGTCTGCACTGAAGCCCGTCCTCTGTTCATGCCGCTTTCAACACGCTTACAGCAAGAGTTCCTCTAGAAATGAATACGCTGTCATTATTTACTCGCTCAGGTCGCTCCAAACCCGCATTACATTCCTCTGTTTGACACAAAAGAGGGTTTTAAAGGATCTTCAAGCTACTTGTTTCCATACAATGAAAGAAAGCAGGCTGTCAAGCTATAAAATGTGCTGTAAAACTAGCATAGAAGTCTTAAGATGCCATATTGTACATTTGTGCGAGGAAGAGATCCAAAAAGTTGACATTAAAATCAAAACACTATTTACTACTTCTGTACATTAATTTAGTTTTACTCTGTAATTTTTGTTTTTAATTATATGTGAAAGTGAAAGCTTTAAATAAGTCCTTATGCATCTTCCTGCACTGTATATTAATTTTGTGTTATTGCTTTTAATTGCAATAAATAAATAAATAAATAAAATTATGATCATAAATAAAAAATATATTATACTTATTATTTGTTATATTTTGTATTTATTCACAATAATTATTTTACTTATTTTATAAATAAAATGCATTTTTTTAATTTGTTTTAAATCTGATTTGTTTTAAAGTCCTTATGCCTCTTCCTGCACTGTTTATGAATTTTATGTTCTTGCTTTTAATTGCAAAAAATAAATAAATAAATATAATTACGATCAATTCATAAAAATAAGACAAAATATAAAATATATTATAAAAATTATTTATAATAATTTTGGTCATTCACAACCATTTTAAATTTTTTTATGATTTGACAAAATATAACAGAATATAACATTATATTTATTTATGTTTTATATTTTGTTCTATTTTGATTAATCTTTCACAATGACTACATTTGATTTATTTTTATAAATAAATGTATTTATTTATTTTTAATTTGGTTTTAAATATAATAAAATTTTGTTTATAATAATTTGTTCACCATAATTTTATTTTTATACATGATTAATCAAAAATATATATTATAAAATTTTGTTATTTATAAAATAACATTTTATTTTGTTCTTTTTTCATTATTCATTCACAATTTTATTTTTATTTTTTATTTTTAAACAAATCATCAAAATAGAACAAAATCTCAAATATATTAAAAAGCATTATTTTATTACTTATAATGACTAATCATTAATTTCATTTTTATTACAATTCATCAAAATAGTACAAAATCTAATATATTATTATTATTATTATTATTATTACTACTAATATATTATTATTAATACATTTAAAAATGTATTGTTTATAATGCAATATTTTATTTTGTTCTATTTTGATTAGTCATTCAATTTTGATTTGTTCATTTTGGTTACTTGTTAAATTTGACAAAATATAAAAATAACATTGTGTTCTTTTTTCATTACTCATTTACAATCATTTTATTTGTATATATTTTTTATTTAAAATTCATTAAAATAGAACAAAATCTAAAATATTCTATTAAAATTTATTATATTATTTATAATTCAATATTTTATTTTGTTCTATTTTGATTAATCATTTACATTAATTTTCATTCAAATTAAAATTATTTCATTTTTTACTTACAATTCATCCATATAGTACAAAATCTAATACATTATATAAAAACAATTATTTTATTATTTATAATGCTATATTTTATTTAGTTCTATTTTGATTAATCATTCACAATAATTTTGATTTCTATTTGTTTTTTTACTTACAATTCATCAAAATAGAACATAATCTAAAAAATTATATGATACAAAAATTCATATTTCGTTATATTTTGAAGAATCATTCACAACACTTAAAATCTAAAATTATAAATATATAGATTAACATGTAGGTGAGTAACTTTCATTTTCAGATGAACCACATCTTTGATGACAAAGCAAATACTTCTTTTGCTTTTTTTAAAACCATACACTCAAATAAAAGTGCAGAAAAGAGGAAGGAAAAGAGCAGAGGTGTTAAACCAGGTTAAAAACAGCCTAGCAGATACATGCATAATGCATAATGAACAGAAGGAAGAACCAACCAGAAAGAGAGAGAGAGAGAAAGCAAAGGGGAGAGAGAGATTTAAGCAGAAAGTTCTGTTCACTTCATAATGAATGCAATCCCACAATGCAATGCACCGCAATACAACACTACTTCACGGTAATGTGCTTCAATTCAGTCACTTATGAGCTTATATTTCAGTCAGGATGTTGTCTAGAGAGAATGCAGGAGGACAGCACACTATGTATTGGAGTGGAGCCGCTTTGCGCAGTCGCAGGCGTACAGACGCGTGACACTGAACAGCAGTTCACGTCTGCGTTATTAACAAATCTGTCTGTTATTAAATAAAAAGCCAGAGCCTCCTTAAACACACTTGACACCACAAACACACGATGGTTCCCAGTTTCCCCATGATGCCTGCTGTCACTGACTGCTGACAGGTCTGGCTAATATTTCCCCTTAACCAGTGAGGATGAGTGACGGCGCGTAATGAGCTGCAGGATAACAGACACGCTCCTCATGCTTTCGCTGGAATCTGTCCGGACTGTCAGCGCCGGCACTGGGAAATTTTTCTCAATAGAGACAAATGAACGACTATACGGCTTATCTGACAGATACCAGAGTAACACATCATGTACAACAATACACCTGCAACTCACTGACACTCCACACTGCTTTAGAGAATAGTCAAATGGGGGGAAAAAGACATAAAAGAACAATATATTGAATATTACATCAATTTTTTAATAATATAATATTTTAGATTTTGTGAAGAATTGTAAGTAAAAAAATAAATAAATAAAAATTAAAATTGTGAACAATTATTCAAAACAGAACAAAAAAATATTGTATTATAAATAATAAAATACATGTTTTAATAATTTAGAATGAATAACCAAAATAAAACAAAGTAAAAATAAAAATCTTATAAACATCAAAATTATTTTTTATAAAATTTATTTTTGATGAATCAAGAATAAAACATATACATTATATATAGATAGATAGATTTTTTTATTATATTATTCTAATTATAATACAAAATTAAATACCGCATTATAAATAAATTGTTTCATACAATATTTTTAGATTTTGTTCTATTTTAATAAATTAAATCATTAAAGTGTTTAAAATAGATCAAAATATATTATAAAAATAATTGTATAATATTTATTTTTGATGAATCATGAATAATATATATAAATATATAAATTTATCATTCGATAATTGTTATTTTTTCAATTTACTATTCGTCAAAATAGAGCAAAATTGAAAAAAGTTAAAAATAATAAAAACAAACAAACAATAAATACATAAATAAAGAAAGAAATCAAACTAGACAGATTTGTGTTATTAATGAAAAAAAAAAAAAAAAGATAGTTTTGAATGATAAAGATTTTACTAAATTAAATATTTGGCTTTTATTTTTGTGATCATACCAAAGCCAGAAAATTTTAATATTATTTGGAAACACTTTATTTTATCAAACTAAGTTGTATTTATCATCTTTTAGATGAATTAAAAATCATTAAAATTGAAAAAAATAAAAAATAGAAAAAAAATGTTGAAAAATAGGGCCGTCTACACAGAATATAAAATTAATTAATCTCATAACTTCTTTAGAAAGAAATGCAATAAATAGTAGTAGTAATAAATATAATTATAATGATAATAATAATAATAATTTTCTAATTGTGCTGAAAATACACAGTTAAATTATGATGTGTTAAAGCGTAGTAAACTTAAACAGTCCTAAAAAATACATATTAATTTAAAAAAAAAAAATTATATAACTGAATATATTTTATAAATTTATAAAGAAACTAAAAAAACGTTATACATATATACATTTATATAATTAATAAGTTAAATATATATAAACATTAAATATTTATATCTAATTATAAACTACATATAATTAAGCTTTCTTTTTTTTTAGAATACAAAGAATCATATCAAGTTGTAAATAAACAAATAAATAAAATGAACAAATAAAGCAGGTTCAGTCTGTTACAGTTGTCATTCAATCCTCACATCATCCCAAAACCACTTCAGGTATTTCAGGACTCAATAATGGCACAATCATCCTGTCATTTCTAGATCAGCGGCTCGTCAAAGCTGCCTGTCTGCTGATACGTCAGATAATACACGACACGATCAGCTGGAGAAAATGATTGGGGTCGGGGTCAAAGGTCAAAGGTCGAAGCTGTGGGGGCATATTTGCTCAGGCCTCGACAGGCCACAGCATCGCATCGGCCGACAGAAACACACACGTGCGTCAGGTGAACGGGAAGGGCGGGACGGCGTTCATTTGTCATTCTGTTTGGCTGCAGATGAAAGCGTGCACAATAGTGAATGTGCGAGAAAGAGTGGCGCGGCCTTTCTGTTGAAACAAGGATCAGATCGAAGACAAACAGGCTTTATGAAGGACATGCATGTTCACCTGGAGAAAGGAAATGACTGAGAGTCACGCATGACCTAAAAAACAACAAGATGTTCTCTACATGTTTCTGATAAGAGACAATAATATCCTCTATTAAAAGAGGCACGTGCTGATCTTCTTAATGAACCACATCCAATGCCTCATCAAACTGCAAATCATGCAAACACGCTGAACAGATAGAGTGGAAACACTGGGCCAATCCTGTCTGAAAGAGAGCAGCACTTGCCCTACTTGCTATGAAGGGCACTTAAAGTACACACTGTGAAGGGTGCAGGACGTCACAGTCTCATGTGCACGCTTTATAAAAAGATATATGCCGTGCAACTTCATTTTGTATCAGAATGACATCTTAAAAGTCTCAGCAAAACTCATGCAACTCTTGCAAAATAAAACTTTCACATCAATTATTGCCTCTGTGTCTGTGGAATGTTATTAACTTGCATCGGCGCTTTTATAATGAATTAAATG
The DNA here is from genome assembly GCA_012976165.1 of Labeo catla. Lineage (NCBI taxonomy): Eukaryota > Metazoa > Chordata > Actinopteri > Cypriniformes > Cyprinidae > Labeo > Labeo catla. The sequence continues at coordinate 11,962 of VONZ01001070.1, forward strand.
TATTAAAATATTTTTGTTAATTGAAATAAAGCTGAAATAAAATATAAACATTTGATGAAAAACAAAAATTTGAAACGTTACCTTAGCAACTAAAAATAAAACAATTTATTTATTTATTATTAAATGTATTTATTAATAACAATAATAACAATTTATTAATTTATAATTATAAAAAACAATATAATAACAAATAATTGAAACTGAACTAAAAATACAACATTTTTGTTAATTGAAATACATCTGAAACAAAATGCAATATTAATATTAGAAAAAAAAAAACTAGAAATGTTACCTTGGAAAATAACTGAAATAAGGTGAAGCAATAATGTTATGGAGAATAACGGGTAATAAAAAAAACCTGAAAAAAAAAAAAAAAAAAAAGGTAAAATAAATGAATTAAAAGTAAAGAAAAATGATGTTGAAGTGAATAAAAATAAAGTTAGTTTAAAAATTATAAAAACAATATATTGCATATAAAGTTTTTTCATACGGCATCTGTTAAAAATGTAATTGAAATAAGTTGAAGTTCCAAAATTAATAACTGGAAATAAATAAAAACTAAATTAAAAAAAAAGTGTTGTTAACTGAAAATAAAATAAAGGAAAATGTTAAAAGGTAATTAAAATAAGTACTAAAATTACCAACTGGAAATAAATAAGACCAAAATGAAAAGCATTTTTGTTAACTAAAAATAAAATAAAAATTAAATTAAATATTCATCACAATAAAACATAAAATAAAATAAAAAATAAATAAATTCATAGGTGAAAAATGTAAAAAATAAATAAATAACTGAAATACGTTTAAGTTAAAGTACTAAAATTACTAACAGGAAATAAATAAAAAGTTAAAATTAAAAATAAAATTAAAAAATAAGAATAGAAATGAAAATAAAATAAAATAAAAATAAAAATAAATTAATTAATACAAAAATATAAGACGGAAACTGAAAATAAAAGTAAACTGGACTAAAACTATAGCTCAAATAAAAGGACATTAAACCTAAATAGTAATATTTAAAAGAAAAAAAAAAAAAAAAAATCAATTGCATAAAACGTCTAGAATTTAATCTAAAATTAACAAAAAGCTTGCATCAAAATATTACAAATTAAATACAAATAATACAAAAATAATACTGACTTGCATACAGTCCTTTCATGCGGCATGTGTTAAAAATGTACAAACATTAAGATAATCTCTAGGTTAAAGAGCAATCAAGCATTTTGAAATCCCACACGAGACCCTCAAACTTCAAAACGAATCATGAGGAACCAGGATCACATGATCATAAACGGCAAAAGTCAAAATTATGACCAGTGTATGTACAGTAAACTCCACTAATGCGCTTTTAGATCGATCGATTCATTGAGAAACGGCATTCCCAGGATCAAAAATCTGACAATTCTCAGTCTTGTCAAATGCACAGATTTCCAGCTGAAATCAGAAAACCATGACCATGCACCTCCAGAGCAGTCCAGATCTCATTCATAACGCAGACTCACCCTTTGACCTGCAGAGTAACGACAGGCATGAACGAGAACCACACAGACTCAACTCCACAATGACAAAACTAAACTCCGACAAGCAGCAGATCCTCATCTCTTAGTCCTGATCGTCCCATCATCATCATCATCATCATCATCATCCCAGCGGGGTCAGCGTCTGGGACATCCCGTCTGCGCCGAACTCACGCCTCCAACCATCAAACTCTGACATTCCAGAGCCTCGGGAGAAACCGTCAGCCGGACCGGATCCCACCGCTCCGGGTTTGATCCTTATAAGGTGAGAAAGCAGAATCCGATCCTGCGCTCGTCCAGCAGAGAAACACGGGACCGAACGGACCTTAAAAAGGAAGGACGTGCGTCTGAACCTTGGACGGGGATCTGTTTGAGTCCCTTCTGCTGTCTGCCACTCCTCCAGACGTGAGCGTGCGTGTGTGTGTGTGTGCGGTTTGGCAGCTGCGACGGAGAGGGGGAGGAGGAAATGCGCCGAGGGGGAGGGGAGAGAGAGAGGCTTGTTATTTCCTGAAATGTGAGAGAGAGAGAAAGAGAGAGAGAGGATCATCTGGGCTTGAGGACGATGTGGACAAAGAAAGGAAGAGAAGAAGAGTTCGATGCGATGGCTGCACATCTGCTGCACTCGCAGGATGTCCATGTTGTTGTTTGTGTGGTGGGTTTGACTTCCTCCTCGCGTTAGACGGCCGATTTGGCCCAAACCCTATCTAGACATCAAACACGGCCCTCACATCAGAAATGCAGTGTGCATGAACGTCAGCTAATGGTGTGATTACATGCTCTCGACTTTCAAATGGTTATTATTTTTCAGTTTTTAATTGCGCATGTTGACTGTGCCGGTTATTTCCGAACGCATTTTGTGAACTTGCAATCAACCAGTAAACTATGTTTTATTTATAAACTAATTTTCCTATCATCCTCTGACTGAGGCGGCACAAGAAGGATAGAAGTTTGCATAATTTTATTTATTCATTTATATATTTATTAAGAATAGTTAGAATAAATAAATAGTTTATGATTTTAATTATATAATTTAACATACAATTTAATTTTTTTTTGTAATTTAATTTATTTTTTATTTCTCATTTTTTATTGCAAAATTTAAATTATAGATCTTTAATATAATATAGGAATGTATATAAAAATATTAATATATTTCTACAATTTTTAAATAAATTACAAATCTTTTCTACTTGTATTTATGCGTTTATGTATATAATAGACATATAATTATATTTATTATAATTGACTATTAAATGCACATACCACAAATCTCAAAAATAAAATAAAATTCAATTCAGTTAAAAATACAAAAATGAAATTAAAACAAAAAATAAATTATGAAGAAAAATTACAAATGTTACTTAAGCAATAAGTGGAAGCACTTAAATTACTAATTGGAAATAAAGACTAAACATTTTAGTTAATTGAAAAAGTACAATAATAATAAAAACTAAAAAAAATCATTTGAAAATTAATTAGAAAAATTAGAAATGTTACTTTAGTAAGTTGAAGCACTTAACTGGAAATAGACTAAATATTTTTGTTAAATGAAAAAGTAAAACAATAATACAAAAATTAAATAAAAAATGGAAATAAAGACAAAATACTTGTTATCTGAAACAAAGTAAAATAATAAACAAAATAAAATAAAATAATTTAAAAAATAAAATAAAATAAAATAAAATAAAATATAAAGACATTAGAAAAGTTACTTTAGCAACCAAGTTGAAGCACTTAAATTACTAATTGGAAATAAAGACTAAACATTTTAGTTAACTGAAAAAGTACAATAATAATAATAATAATAATAATAAACAAAATAAATAAAACAAAATGAAATAAAAATAAAACAAACTGGAAAAAGACAAAACATTTTTGTTATTTGAAACAAAGTAAACAAAATTATAATTAAAATAAATAAAATAAAACTCTTTCAAATAACAAAAAATGTTTAGTCTTTATTTACTTCCAAATTAAAATAATAATCAAATCAAATCAAATCAAATAAAACTGGAAATAAATAAATAAAAAGACTAAACAAGTAAAATAATAATAAAATAAAATGAAATTATTAATAAATTAATTAAATTAATAATCAAATCAAATAAAACTAGAAATAAATAAATAAAAGACTAAACATTTTTGTTAATTTTGTTTTTTGTTAATTAAAACAAAGTAAAAATAATAATAAAATAAAAAAAAATTATAAACCTAAAAAAAAAAATGATAATAAAACAAAATAAATAATAATAAAGAAATACATTATGAGGAACCAGGATAACATGATCACAAACTACAAAACTTAACATTTCTTGCCCACCATACTCCATTAATGCCCTTTTAGTACAAACCCTTGAGAAATAAATAAATCAATAAATACTCTTCTTTAAAGAATACGTTCTTATATGTGCATATCTCAAATGAAAAGCTTGTTTTAAATCAGCTGCTTATGTAGTAAGGACGCTCCCTTAGAAAGAAGCTGCCTATGTAGAGTAAATCATCTCCAGTGACCTAAAGTGTCGTAGTGAAATAAGAATCCAACATCAGTCATTTCAGAAGAGAAGTGCCATACTATCTGTAGCCCAGCTTGCTGACGGTTTGAGATGCTGCTGCTGGAATGAACAGATCAATAACGGCAGAATAATGTGAGAGCACCGGTCTAGACTTACAGGAAACACACTGCGGATCTCCGGGGACGAGAGCAGACGCCACCCATGCAACAAAACAAAAGGCACAAATCACGTCAATAGCTGACATTAAGCGCCACCAGTGTGGCATTATGGGACTGAAGTGATGCATGAAAACACACCTAACAGAGAACACAGTCACAGTACACAGTAAACTCAACTATAGGGTTGGGTACCGAAACCCGGTGCCAATACGGCACCGGTACCCATGTGACCGGTATGTACCGGACCGAATCAGAACGCGAATTTCGGTGCCTCATTTCGGGGCCACTTAAATGCCTGAACTGTCAATTGAAATATTTGTCTTCTGGTGCTATGACACGGATGTAGAAGCATTGATTCATCAACATGCATGATCGCTAGTTAAATTTAAATACTGCATTCATGGGGTGTCAGAATGATCAGAAAATTTATTTACTGAATGAGAAAACTCACGTGAACGTCGGAAAGCTTTGATGATAGAAATCCAAGACATCTTTGTAGTTACTATTCATTTTCACATTTCGAATTAAAAGCACAAATCGTCTGGAAATGAGACCATCCGAGAAGCGCGCGAATGCTGCAACTATCGTTACAATTGCTTTGACTGCATCAGGTGGTTTGCCGTTAGCTTAGACATTAGCTACATTAAACGCGTCTAACTTAAAATGCCAAAAACTAAACATTCTAAAGTGTGGCTATATTTCACGAGAAATGATTCAGACACCGCAACGTGCAGCAGTTGCGTGTGAAGGGGAAAACGCGTCAAACCTAATGAAACATTTGATGGTATGTGGAATAAACTTGAAAGCAGAGGGATGCACCGTGTTTGACAGTTTGCAGACATCAGCTGGAGAGGTGTCGTATTTTGGCAGAGACGGCAAATATGTGATGCGATCTAGGAAAACCCAACACATGGTGAAATTTTTACCTTTTTTAGGTTTTGACACCATATGAAAGCGGAGTTCAGGCCCCTTTGCAAAACTTTTATTTTTTACATAACCTACGTTATGGCTATCTTAGGTTGGCTGATAGCGATGATTTTCAGGAATGGGATTTTGAGAAAAACGGCTTTAAAGTGAGACGGCTTTCACTTTCACTTTACGGGTTTAACGAGAGCTGTCTGTCAAGTTAGGAGCGCTACTGCATCATTAGACAAACAGACTAACATTTGTTTTCCGTTGATCACCCATTTTATGTTTAGTAAATAATGCAGCCTACCTTGTAGTAAAAGCGAGCGCAGCGCAACTGTGCATAAAACAGACTGTCATCGGACAACTCCTCTTTAGTAACTTCATCATCCGATCCTTCATCTCTGGATGTGAAATAGCCCGTAACGTCATTTAGGGCACTGACATCACCAAAACTGAGCAGATTGAGACGAGTAAGATCGGTTAAGTAAGCAGCTGCAGTACTTTAGATGGCGTTGTTGTTCTCCGCCATCTCACGATATTAAAATAAATAAATAAATAAATACATAAATAAATAAATATCTTTGCTTGCCGTACTTTACACAGGACTGGTGGAGAATGTGAACTGATACGCCTTTACTAAATATGTTACGTGGTTTATTTTGATAGGTTAACTGTTTTTGTGGTGTTATGGGAAAGCACCTCAGCAGCGCGTTCTTAACATAGGAGAAAGACAGTCATTTCTGCTTGCTGCAATAAATGTCTATTTTTCAGCACTAAACAAGTGGATTTCGAAGAGATATTTTCAGAGATGATAGACAAGATGTTATAGAATAATAATTTAATGAAAAACAAATTTCCTGATAACGTCCCACCGCGACATCCGACGGGTTTTCTCAGATCTCATCACATATAGTCATATTTCTGCAAAAGAATTGCTGAAATTTTAAGCTGTTAAATTATTGTAGTTGGGTTAGGTGGCTTAGGTTTTATTGTTGTTGCGTTTTGCATTGACTTAATAATGTATAGTACTACTACTTTTTTTATTTTTTTACTTTTAATACATTGTTCAATTTAAAGAACTTTTTTGTCCAATAAAAATATATAGTCTTGTGTCTTCCACCACTTTGTGGCTTTTTTTAAAAGTATCGGTTCAGGCACCGTTTTGGCACCGGTACTGTTTTAAAAGTATCGATTTGGCACCGGTATCGAAAAAACCCCAAACGATACCCAACCCTACTCAACTATATAAAAGTATACTACACTACAAGCTTCAATCTGCATTAATGACTTCCTCCCTCATGAGGACACAGTAACACCTGTTAGTTCAATAGTTTGCTTAATAAACACTTTCTCAGTAAATACTGTAGGCGAACATCAGTGATATCATTTGCTATCAAATATCAGTGTTGTACACCACAAATATTGACAAACTGCTTTTGTTCCTCTTTTATGAGTCACTTTGGATAAAAGCTGTGCTAAATGACAAACATGATATAAAAGCGTGTGTGTGTGCGCATGTGTCTGTGTTTATCAAATATTTACACTTTTTATAAATTTAAATGTATAAATCTTGAAAAATCTGTAATATGTATTTAAAAAAAACTAATTAAATTAAGAAATAAATTATTAAATAAAATTAAAAAAAAATCAATAAGAATTTACAATTAGTTACAAAACAATTAATTTACAAAATACAATTACTGCATATAATTAAATATTTATTTTATATCTAAATATATAATTTATATTAATATACATTTATAAAATTAATTTAATTCACAAGTAATTATATATTATAAATAATTCACAAGTAATTATTATATAATATTATAAAATAAATTATAATTAATTAAAAATATATTATTGTATATAAACGTGCATGTATATATATATAAAAAATTCATAAGTAATTATAAAATGAATTATATTAAAAAATATATAATTATTATAATTAAATATGTTGTAAATATATATATATATATATATATATTTTTTTTTTTTTTTTAAGAATATATTAATTCTTTAATTTTATTAATATATAAAATATAATATATACATACATTTATATTTTATATATTTCTAAAATTAAATAATTCATAAATATTTATAAAATAAATTATAATTAAAAACATACATACATACATACATACATACATACATACATAAATCTCAAATCTTGAAAAATAAAATTAAAAAAATAATTAAATATGAATATCAGATAAAAAAAATTTGAAATGTTGAAATGTTTTAATGTAAGTTAAAGCACTACAATTACTAACTGCAAATAAAGTCAAAACATTTTTGTTAAATCAAAATATAAAAGGAAAAAGATTATTATAATTAAATATAAATTAAAACTATTTACTTTATATAAAATATATAAAAACAAAATATAGAAAATATATATATATATATATATATATATATATATATATATATATATATATATATGCTTATACCTGTATATTAATTAAAAAAAAAACTAATCTAGATTCTTAAAAAAATAAATACTCTTTAAAAAAAACAACAACAAATAAATAAATGCACTTTTTAATGATTGCTAAATGCTTAAATGTAGATGTAAATAAACGTACAGCAAAGCACCAGCAGCACAAGTTAAATTAATGACATCAGCCTGAAATAAACCGATTTTCCGCTCAGACATTATCAAACATTAATCAGAAACAAGGAAAAGAAGCTGTTCAGTAATTCGGTAATGAGTTCGGCGCAGCTCCAGACGTAAATGTAATGCTTGAGATTGATCTGTAATTCATACGTTCATTATTGGTCCTCATGACTCCTGCATGAATAGATTCAGCGGCTCTAATTATGACAAAGCATGTTCTATTTTAGCTCGTTTGACACGGCTGCTAATACAGGAACTAATCATCTCCCTTTGTGCCAGTTACACGTACTGGAGACAGAAGACACGTACAACTGCACTGCAATGCATTCTGGAGCTCACTGGGATTTCAATAAATAAAATAAATTCGCATTGTTGGGCTCATCACAAACTTAAATGAACTAAAAATAAATAAATAAAAAACATCATCCACGCATTACTGACGACTCGTTCTGCTTAACCCTCACTGATGAGCCAGCAGAGTCAGTCAGAAAGATCAAAGCAGAACAAATCTGGCTTTAATGACAGGCGTGGGCGTCCTGGACGGGACAGAACCAGAGCCGTCCCAACTGGAGCACAGGACCCACATCTGAGGAGCTGAGAAATCAGTCTCTGTGGACTGACTCCACAAATCCAAACAGAATGATAGAGAGAGACTGTAACAAGTTTGGACAATATAAGTGATTACATTCATTCAGAAGTACACCGTATAAAGCAGCATAAGCACAACAAAAACAGAAGTGGGTGGATTTGCAGGGGAAATGTTTAGGTGAAAGTTTATCTGACAGTTAGAGAAGTGGAGAAGTGTTGTGTTCACAATGAAGAGGAAGGAATTGGTGAAAGATCATGTGTGACACAAATAAAATATTAAAAATATCATCTACATCTACACCTCGGAGAAAAACCCATCTGAAAGCTCTATATGTGTTGGTGTTAAAAACAAGCAAAGTAAAGAACATGTGCAGGTCATTGTTTACCTCGAAATAAAAAGTTACATATAAGTCAGGACCATCATGATTATATTTTATATTTCATGCAATATTTTAATATATTATTCCAAAAGTCTCAATGTTACGGAACAAAAAAGGTTATTTATTTTTAATAAATTTACCTATTTATTTATTTATTTATTTATTTTTAATAAAGTTATTTGACCTATTTTATTTATTCATTTATTATTTATTAATTTTATTTATTGTTAAAATTGTATTCATTTATTATTTTACTTTATTTTATAATTTTATACTGGACATGCATTCTGTAGATTATTTCATATTTTATTTTATTTTATTTTATTCAATAATTCAATTTATTTTATTTAATATTTTATTAACATTTGTTTATTTATTATTAAATTTAATTTATCTATTTTTTATTTTATTTGACTATTTTATTTTATACTAGACATGCATTCTGTAGATTCACTCTTATGGCCTAAAAAAATTGTGATTTTATTTTATTTTATATTTTATTTATTATTTTATGCTATTGTATTTATTAATTTTTTTTATTATTTTATTTTACTATTTTATACTAGACATGTATTTCGTAGATTCACTCTTACAATCTAAATAATTGTGATTTTATTTTATTTATTTTAATTTATTTGTTCTTAAATTGTATTTATTTATTTATTTATTTATTTATTTTATACTAGACACGCAATCCGTAGACTCACTCTTATTTTTTATTTATTTATTTTTTTTACATTTTATTTCATTTCTGACCTTAACATGCATTTAGTAGATTCACTCTTAGTCTAAATAAATGTGAAATGAAACTTTTTGTTTTTTTTTCCATACAATAACACGCATTCTCATAGTCGATTAACGTCTCATGCACATTCAGAAAGAGTCCAAACAGAGACATTATACAGACAGAAACACATTCATATGCAGTTCTACACTGTCAGGAATAAAACACTGAAATCATGTTTGAGACAAACTCTGACAACAGCCTGCAGACTGAATGTTGAACTGGACTCACTTGCTTCAGGGCAGCATCAGTTCAGAGGAATCGCTCTCACACTGAATGAAGTCAAACGGAAAGCCACACAGCGGCTTATGTTTGGATGAAAACACTAGAGAAAGAGATCGGCTCTTGTCTGGATCAAACTAAATGAAGTCAAAGGCTGGTGTACGGAGACGGGCAGGGAAAGTACAGTGAATCTCAACAAAACATGTCTGGATCAGATTTCATCCTAAACAATATTATACGAGTGAGTGAATGAATGAATGAAAGAAAAAATAAATAATATATGATAATTATAATTAAGTAAATAAATAAACAAACATGACTATATATATATATATATATATATATATATATATATATATATATATATATATATATATATATACACACACATAAAATAAATAAATAAATAAATAAATTAAATAATAAATAAACTACAAATAAATAAATTATGTGTGCGATGTGATGCGATCTAAGAAAACCCAAAACATGGTGAAATTTTTACCTTTTTTTTAGGTTTTGATACCATATGAAAGCTGGGTTCAAGCCCTGTTTTTATTTTGTCCATAGCTTGAACGTAACAAAAGTTAGCGATGATTTTCAGGAATGGAAAAGCCCTTTTTTCATGCTGAAATCCAAAAGATTTCATGCATGTCCTGCACTGACACTGAAGTCATCAGAGTTGATTCAATGACCCCATGAACCATGGAAAGAAGAAAACGGCAGCCTTGTCCGGTCAGCTGCGATGTACCACGGTCAGCAGAGACTCAGCATGTTCAGCGTGTTCCAGCTCAAGGCCTTGAGAAACACTTGAGTGCAACAGCGGCTTTCCTGAGCACAATCACAGCATCACGCTTTCGTCTGCTCCACAGGCCACAGCTATCTGGCTTTCCTGGCTCCCCTGAGCTCATAGAGGTTGAGATCACTGGACAGAAATACGAGGAATGCGACCAAACCAGACTTCTGAACTCTGAGCCGACGCTTTATTGTCTTGTAAACAACAGAGAGAGAGAAATCCCAGCGCTATTCTCTAGAAGACGACACATAACGGCAAAACACACTTGTTTACCATCCTTACAATCAGACAATGACTTGAACTGAAGCAGCTCAACAATATGAAACACTACGAACGTGGAAAAACGGACAATTTTGTAAATCCATAAATGATTTCTGACAGTGTGTTCAGATCAAGTTGCTTTCTTTTGAGGCTTGTGTTTATAGTCTGAGTGTTTGATTTCTAATTTTCTCTTGATATTTCAATGGTTTTTTGTTCTCGGCAGCACACAAAACACATAGTGGTTTAATGTGGTCTTGTGTAGCTTTGTTCGTCGAATTCTACCCAATTTGATGAGTTTCTACCAAGAGTCAAACAAATCTGCACCAAAAATAATGTAAAGTTGGACTGACACAGTTAAAAATAAATAAATAAATAAATACGTCACACAAAGATAAATACAGATCTGACTATAAATAAAATATACATTAAGTAAATATTAGCACAAATTAATAAGTTAAAAAAAAAAGTAAATAAATAAACTACAAATAAAATACAAATATAAATAAAAAAAATATTCATAAGAAAATAACCACATAAGTAAGTAAATAAATACAATTAAAAATATACATTATTTTTATTCTATTTATTTATTTACTTAGTATTACTTTTTAAATTTATAAAGTTCACTAATATCCTAAAAACATTTACAACAAAATAAACAAGACTTCATAATAACAACATAATATTAAAAATAAAATAAAATAAAATAAATAAATAAATACATAAATAAATACACATTTCTCTAAATATAAATTCTTAGACAAAAATACTAAAAATTATTAAATATTACTTTTTAAAATAAAATATTAAAAATATTACTTTTAATAAAAAGGTTCCATTACATATACATATTTTTTGGAATTATTATTATATGAATAAAAAAAACATTATAAAAATATATAAAAGTAATTTTATTACGAATTTATTATTTTTTTAAATAAATAACAAAAGTAACATTCATAATATCAAATTAAGTATTTAATTATTTAGTACTTAATTGTTTATTTTTGGAAGAAACAATTAAACCTAAGAATTTATATTTAAAATTCAATTAGAACTATTTTTTATTACTATTATGTACTATATGTATTTGTTCTATATATTACTTTTATATAAACTATAGTTTGCACACACAACAAGAACAAGAAAGTGTCCATTGTGTCCAAATGTAATGTCTTTTCTTGACCTTCTAAAATCATGCTTTCTCATCTTCCGAGAACGAGAACGAAAAACAGCCTCACATCCTCTGAAGAGTTTCACTTCTGTCTAAAAGCGACAATGACTAACATTCATCCTCTAACACCTCAACACAAGCGCTTTTCTATCACAACGCCAGTAAAGATGCGGAGACACAATCCTGAACGCTTTCAATCTGAAACAAACATCAACATCACAGGAACTATATCTTACAACATACTTCAGATTACTGCAGTTCACCCATGAAAGCAGGAGCTTTTGCTATTTAATTGAATTCTTCACATCAGTGTTTTGATTTCTAGCATCATTAAAGCAGCAGAATATAGCTGATCCTCTAAAGAAACCAAAAACTCAACAAGCCTCATTTAACTGCCAATATGTGATATTTCTGAGTAAAACAGGATCTTCAATACAAAAACCAAGAAGTATGAAATAAAAAAAGAGAAAGTAAATAGAGTTCATGTCAGCTTTAAAGAGGTTATCCTTTGACTTCAGGCTGTAAAAACCCTCTTTGGCTCAAACTGGAGCATCTGTACTAGATAATCATATATATTTTGTTTTATCTGCTTCATTTTCGGCTCTCTCTCAGGCGTCGTCTGTGCGCGATTTATCAGACGAAGCCGTGTCGTATATCAAGACCTGCTGGTCGATCATCACATCTGCAGACACACGCTTCACTGTCCCGTCACACACAGAGCCAAAATAGAGGCCCATCTACAGGTCCAGGATCAGTGTTTTTGTGTGTCGTCCGTGTGGACGAAACCACAGAAGAAAAGCAGCCATTGTTTTAAACTGAAGCGAGTGTTTGTCTAGGTACTGACATGTTTGTGGTCACGCAGAGAGATAAACTAGCATTTATCATCACCACAGATCATGACACAAACAATCTCACACAAACAATTTTACCTCCAAGGTATATAGGACTTTAACATTACTTAAAATACATATATAATAACAATGAGGCAATAATGATTAGTTTAAATGAAGTATCAAAAGCAAGTAATCATATGGTTTTGTCAAACAAAACTGTTAAAATACCTAACGTATTATAAACAATAGAGCTAACGTACATTACACATCATAACAAAGGCCTGCAGAGGGCGCCAACAGCCTGACGATTGTTTTTACACCTCACAACGCGATATAATCCTCGTTTAATATTGACTAAACAACATTTAATTCAAATGTCCACTTAATCTTTAATATTTGTCCAATTCTTTACGACAGAAAATGTTACAGCCACTGTTATTTCATAAATATGTGGATATCAAAATGTGTAAACACAGAATGAGGGTTTGAGCTTTTGTATTGAAATCGCGATGAACTGTTTGCACACTGAGAACGATAATAATGGATTCTCCTGTGTTTGTGTAGGTTTATAAATGATTTACCTTACAAATCTGATGAAATGGTGCACGTTGCGCTCCCAGATGAACGTTATATTAAACGCAAACTCACAGCAATACGCAAAGATGGCGTCTGAAACGCTCCACACATCAGTGATTCTCCTCAGTGGAATACGCCACTTCCGGTATTTTGGCGGTTATTTGACAATGGGAAAACGCAATTCGTGGATTTTTTTTTTTAAATCGACTTTTTGAATTGAATCGAGTAATCATAACACCCTTAAATCACAATAATAAAACGTGTTTGATATTTAATAAGTTTAATATTTATTAATACGTTTAATGTATGACGCATTCAGCACGCTTCAGATGTGGGATTTTCTTACTTGATATCCCAGACTTACAACCATCATAAAAGCATTTTATAATCTAATGCTCAAAATTTGCATGAAGGAACAAATGTTAATGTTAATGCTTATGGATGACAAACAGCACTATGAAATGCCAGCAGCAGGTGTAAAATGATCAACAAAAACAAATGACCATGTTTTACACACTGGCCTCTGGAAATGTTACGCTAATCGGGTTTAATCATCACATAAAACAGGAACTTTACTCAATTATGCATTTCAATCGTGCAAAAGTGTGTTTATTATTAACTGGGTCATTTGGTGCCTTTTGTGTCCCCAGTAAACATCATGATATTATTGCCTAAAAATTTTAAACATTAATTTAAAGTTGTCTTTAACATAAATAACACCTTTTGAACTTTAAGCATATTTAAGGTTTTTAAAAATAATAATAATAATAATTTTAAACATTTTACAGCATTTTAAACCACCAAATATCACAATTTTCCTGTTTCTCACATATTTCTTTTTTACACACTCTAATGTATATATATTTTTCAAGAAATAAACAATTTAAAAACATAAATTTTTAGTTTGTTCTTCAAAATATTGTCCACCCTGTTATATTTGACTACTGGCCATTTAAAGTTTTTTTGTTTGTTTGTTTGTTTTAATATATTCTAAACATTTTACAGCATTTTAAACCACCAAATATCATAATTTTTCCTATGTCCCCAGGCCTGTGTCTGCCATTGTGATGATGAATACAAGTGATTTTTAATTTTTTTAATTTTTTGTTTTATTAAATTTTCACATTGTTTGTTATATTAGTAATATTTTTCTCTAATGTACATATATATTCCAAATATTAAATGTATTTTTAAAAAATAAAAGGTTTTTAGCTTGTCCTTCAAAATATTGTCCACCCTGTTATATTCGACTACTGATCCTTTAAATGAAAGTTGGAAAAAGAAAATGACCTCATATCAAATGGCTGACATCATTTCATTGGAGGGAAAATACACAGAGCTCAGGGAGAAAAAGGCAAGATGAGCGTTTGAGATTAAAATGTATTTCAATTGTATTTTTTAATGAAAATAACCGATCATTTCGCTAGATAAGACCCTTCTTCCTCAGCTGGGATCGTTTGAAGCCGCATTTAAACTGCATTTTGGAAGTTCAAAATCGGGGCACCATATCAGTCCATTATATGGAGAAAAATGCTGAAATGTTTTCCTCAAAAAACAATTTCTTTACGACTGAAGAAAGAAACACATGAACATCTTGGATGATAAGGGGGTGAGTACATTATATGTGAATCTTTGTTTTGGAAGTGGACTTCTCCTTTAAGAAACCAAAACAATCTACATCGCTTGTTTTCTCACTCAAATCAACAATATGCTAATCTGGATTAGTCGAATCTATTTATAATGATTTGAAACACAGTGACATTCATTGTACAGAATCAGATGATCTACTGTACAGACACACATGACACCTATGAACAATCCCAGCTGTCCCTGCGGCTGTAAAGATGCACACGTGCTGCTGAAAGCAGACATTGTTCGGAGTTGATCTGAGCCACGAGGATGGATCGTTTTCTCATTGCAGTTTCCTTCAGGCAAGTCTGAAGCGCAGATGAAACAACCCAGAGCTCCTGCAATCTCACACAGATTATATTCTAACATGAAAGTGAGTTTAATCTGGTGGGAGACGAACATGAAGTGTTCAGAGAATCAGAGCCTCTTCCAGCCCTCTGGGACTATCAGTGACCTGAATTACACACACGCCATTTAACTCTAAAGAACGCAGCCATTAGGGTTCACACAGACACACACACACACACACACACACATCATTAGCACAAACATCTCCATTCAGTGAGGATTTGCCCAAGGGCATGATGGGCCACAGAGGGTGAAATCTCATGAGGAAAAACACACACTGTACAATTGACTTCAACAACATTTAGATGATTATTCAGTTCAAGATGAAGCGAGTCAGTGAGGGTCAAATAACAGCCTTGTAAAATGAATTTGCATCCTGATTACTAATTAATATAATAAATTCTGCATCACATTCATGAAGCACCTGAAAATGTCAATTCTGTCATAATTTTACTATATATATATATATATATATATATATATATATATATATATATATATATATATATATATATATATAGCCTAATAAAAATGACATAAGCACAAAATAAACAAACTTCAATTATAAATGAAATATAAATATAAAAGTTAATTCAAAATATTAATAAATACTATGTACAATGATTTAAAAGGTGAAGAAACAATTTTCTCTCACATGCTAGTAAATTTCAGAATTAATTACAAAGAAACCGCAAATAACACTGAATTAACATTAAATTTTTTAAGTAGAAAAACTAGAATAAGTTTTTTTTGTAAAGTGTACTTAAAAAAATCTTTGTTTTATTTATAACTTTCATGTTTTAAAATGAAATAAAATACATTTAATAAAAAATAATTATAATAAAAATTTTGAAGTACAAAAACTGAAATAGTATTTATTTCATAAAACGTACTTCAATAATCCTTGTTTTATTTATAAAATAGTTTTTTTAGTTTAGTATAAAATAAAATAAAATGAGAGAAATGTTATTTATGTACAAAATATTTTTATTTATATACAAGTTATATAAAAATTCTAATAAATACATACATTTGTAAATATTTCTTAAATAAATACATGAATGTGTTTGTATTTATATATACACACATAATAATTACACACAGTACACACACACACATATTAGGCAAACTTAAACTTTTTTTTTGTATGCAACTAAATTCCAATTAATCGTTTGACAGCCCTAGTTTAAACCCATTTAATTTTCTTACTTCATCCCAAGTTTTCTGAAATCATATGGCAGATTTGTGTAAGGAAATAATTTAAAAAAAAAAATAAAACTGAATGAATGATTGAAAATATATGCCACCATTTACAGAAAATATCATTCAATTCAAAAATGCCACTGAAAATCTGTGATGGTAAATCTGGGAAAACTTCTTAAAAGCACTCTATTTAAATTCTTAAACATATGCAAATACAAATAGCCAACAGTCATTGTATGTAATGGTAAAGTGTGAATGTATGTTGTATTCCAATGAAGAAAGTAAGTCATATGGGTTTGGAATGACCGTAAAGAACACATCAGATTAAAAAAAACACAATCTCTGCACTTTGATTAGCAATAACAGGAAGGAACTCAACTTTATGAAACACCAAGTAAATCTTACACAACCCAATACAGTAAAAACTGATGAAACATCCTGTACAAACACAACTGATCTCTAGTAACACACACAAATCTCCTCTAACAGCATCATCTCATCCAAACATCAGACATACTTCCAAATTAATCTACAATATTCCAGAAACACTGAGCCATACGCTCAAAATCTCGTGAGGTCTCACGCATGAACGCGCACACAGTCCTCAAATCATCCCGACTGAAATCCACTTATGCCGAATGGCTCTCAAGACTGTAATTTTCTGCTCAGCGTCCGTGTTCTTCACCGGCTATAATCAACTGTCAATCAAAATCCACTGATCTGGATTTTCATCAGCTGCACGAGAGAAACCACCATCTGAAAACATCCACGTCAAATAAAGATTCCAGTCAGAACCAAAAGTGCTTTTACAGGCTGGGGTTTTAGAAAACAAGAAAGCAAAGGAAGAATCTGAAGAGCCTGCAACGAAACATCAACAACATTAAATGCCAAAAAACACTGCTGAAAGACATTTTCTATGCTGATCGCAGAAGTAAAAACAATCAAAAGTAAGATCTCTCCATCACATCAATGAGATTAAATGGAAAGCAAATGAAGACCAGCTTCTCAGAAGTTTCTCTCGAGAAAAACACACAAATTGAGGCAATGCTGACTTTCCAAGGAGATCTAAGTGTTACCAAAAGACAAAGATCTCAATAAATCCAAGTTTAGGCTAACATTGGTTCTTTAAAGAACCAAGAAACCAAAACAATGACCTGAGGAACCTACTATGAAACAAGAACATTATTAAACTCCAAAGAACCACCGCAACTCACAAATGAGACGTCTCAGTCATGTCTTCTAGACCTGTTCTAAGGAGCCTACAATGAAACATCAAAAAAATACAAACAAACACCAAAGAGCCATTGCAACCTACAAATGAGATCTCCATTTAATATAACTTGTATCTAGAAGACATGATTGAGATCAAATGAAGACTTGGGGAAGTCTCCAGCTTCTTAGATGTTTCTCCAAAGAAAAATGCCTCAGTAATGACAATTGCTTCACTGCAGAGTCTCAGAAAAGATCTCAACTCTACCAAAAGTCAGAGATCTCAATACATTTAAGTTCAGGCACTTTAAAGAATCAAGAAACCAAAACAATGACCTGAGGAACCTACTATGAAACAAGAACATTATTAAACTCCAAAGAACCACCGCAACTCACAAATGAGACGTCTCGGTCATGTCTTCTAGACCTGTTCTAAGGAACCTACAATGAAACATCAAAAAAATACAAACAAACACCAAAGAACCATTGCAACCTACAAATGAGATCTCCATTTAATATAACTTGTATCTAGAAGACATGATTGAGATCAGATGGAGACTTACTGAAGTCTACAGCTTCTTAGATGTTTCTCCTAAGAAAACTACATCAAGTAATGTCAACTCTGCTTTACTGCAGAGTCTCAGAAAAGATCTCATCTCTACCAAAATTCAGAGATCTCAATAAGTTAAAGTTCAGGTGCTTTAAAGAATCAAGAAACCAAAACAATGACCCGAGGAACCTACTATGAAACAAGAGTATTATTAAACTCCAAAGAACCATCGCAACTCACAAATGAGATGTCTCAGTCATGTCTTCTAGACCTCAGTGAGATTACATAAAGATCAAATGGAAACTTGCTGAAGTCTCCTGCTTCTCAGATGTTTATCCTGGGAAAAAGACCTCAGGAATCTCAAATGTGTCTTAGTTTAGTCTCTGAAAATGTCAACGTTGCCAAAAGTCAGATCCAAGAAACGCTGTTCTAAGGAACACACAATGAAACATCAAGAACATTAGATGCCGAAGAACCATTGCAATCTATAAATGAGATCTCTATTCAATCTAACTTGCATCTAGGAGACATGACTGAGATCAAATGAAGACTTGGGGAAGTCTCCAGCTTCTTAGATGTTTCTCCAAAGAAAAATGCCTCAGTAATGACAATTGCTTCACTGCAGAGTCTCAGAAAAGATCTCAACTCTACCAAAAGTCAGAGATCTCAATACGTTTAAGTTCAGGCGCTTTAAAGAATCAAGAAACCAAAACAATGACCTGAGGAACCTACTATGAAACAAGAGTATTATTAAACTCCAAAGAACCATCGCAACTCACAAATGAGACGTCTCAGTCATGTCTCCTAGGCGTTGATGAAATTACATAAAGATTAAATGGAAACTTTCTGAAGTCCCCTGTTTCTCAGATGTTTTTCCTGTGAAAACGACTTCAGGAATCACAAATGTGTCTCAGACAAGTCAAAGATCCAATAAACACTGTTCTAACGAACCTACAATGGAACATCAAGAACATTAGACGCCAAAGAACCATTGCAACCTACAAATGAGATCTCTATTCAATCTAATTGATGTCTAGGAGACATGATTAAGATATTACAGCTCCTTAGATCTTTCTCATAAGAACAATGTCTTAGTAATGTCACTTGGTTTACCGTAGAGTCTCAGAAAAGATCTCAACGTTACCAAAAGTTGAAGACCTCAATAAGTTTGAATTCAGGCGCTTTAAAGAACCATGAAACCAAAACACTGATCTGAAGAACCTACAAACATTAAACTCCAGAAAACTATAAACAAAGATCTATTTTAATGTCTCACTTGTCTTTCCTTGGCCTAAATTGAGAGCAAATGGAGACTAAGATCTAAGATGTTTCTCCTGAGAAAAAGACCTCAGTAATGTCAACTGTTTTACTGTAGAGTCTTATAAAAGATCTCAATGTTACCAAAAGTTGGAGATCTCAATAAGTTCAAGTTCAGGTGCTTTAAAGAATCAAGAAACCAAAACACTGACATGAGGAACCTACTATGAAGCATCAAAAACATTATTAAACTCCAAAGAACCACCACAACTCACAAATGAGACATCTCAGTCATGTCTCCTAGACCTCGATGAGATTACATAAAGATCAAATGGAGACTTGCTGAAGTCTCCTGCTTCTCAGATCTTTCTCCTGAGAAAAAGACCTCAGGAACATCAAATGTGTCTCAGAAAATATCTCAGAGACCCAAGAAACGCCGTTCTGAGGAACCTACAAGGAAACGTTAAGAACATCAAACCCCAAAGAACCATTGCAACTCACAAATGAGATCTCTATTCAATCTAACTGACATCTAGGAGACATGATTAAGATCAAATGGAGACTTGCTGAAGTCTCCCATTTGAAAGTCAAAGATCTTAAGTTCAAGTTCAGGTGCTTTAAAGAACCAAGAAACCAAAACACTGATCTGAAACAAACTTTGAACTTTGGAAAACCATAGAGCAACTCAAGAAATTTGTTCCTTATATAAGAAGAGAAGAAGAGGATGAAATTGAACCTACAAGAAATAAAAAAACACAAACAAAATCTATTTTAATGTCTCAGTTGTCTTTCCTAGGATTAAATGGAGAGCAAATGGAGACTTGCTGAAATCTGAAAGCAGGCTTCTATGTTCCTCCTGAGAAAAAGACCTCAGGAATCTCAAATGTATCTCAGTTGAGTCTCAGAAAACCTCTCAATGTTACCAAAAGTCAAAGATCCAAGAATCACTGTTCTGAAGAACCTACAATGAAACATCAAGAACATTATTAAACTCTGAAGAACCACTACAACTCACAAATGAGACGTCTCAGTCATGTCTCCTAGATGTTGATGAAATTACATAAAGATCAGAATGAGACTTTCCAAACAATTGTGAGTTTATTTCTTGCAATTCAGAGGAAAAAAAGTCAGAATTATGAGTTTGTATCACGCAATTCTGAGGAAACAAGTCAAAATTGAAGTTTGTTTCCTGCAATTCTGACATCTCCTGCTTCTCAGAAGTTTCTCCTGTGAAAAAGACCTCAGAAAAACTCAAATGTGTCTTAGTTGAGTCTCAGAAAATATCTCAATGTAGCCAAAAATCTGATTTCCAAGAATCACTGATCTGAGGAACCTACAATGAAACGTCAAGAACATCACATGCCAAAGAACCATTGCAACCTACAAATGAGATCTCTATTCAATCTAACTTGCACCTAGAAGACATGATTGAGATCAAATGGAGACGTAAAGGAGAAGTCCACTTCCGGAACAACAATTCACAAATAATTTCCTTACCCCCTTGTCATCCAAGATGTTCATGTCTTTCTGTCTTCAGTCGTAAAGAAATTATGGTTTTTGAGAAAAACATTTCAGGATTTTTCTTCATATAATGGACTTCATTGGTGCCCCGATTTTGAACTTCCAAAATGTAGTTTAAATGCAGCTTCAAAGGCTCTAAACAATCCCAGCTGAGGAAGAAGGGTCTTATCTAGCAAAATGATTTTGTTTTTTCGGAAAATAAAAATGTGTATACTTTTTAAGCACAAAAGCTTGTGCAGCACAGGTTCTGGGATGCGCGTTCACGTCATTACATGCTATTGAATCAGGTCGAAAGGTCACGCCGAATGTAGGCGGATCTACAGACACAGTGTTTACAAAGCGAACGCGCAAAGACTGAGAAAGTGCAAGTAAGTCAAACGCTGTTTACAAAAACGTACAACGATGTCGGACGATTCTGAAGTTGTAGGAGAAAATAAGATGGAATTTTTCGCCATTCTCTACCTTTTTGAGTCGGAGTACACAGACGACGAACTTAGACGTGATTCGTAGTAGTGATGGGAAGTTCGGATCATTTTACCGACTCTGACCTTTGAGTCTCGTTCACAAAATGAATGGATCTTTTTTCAAGTCATTTCGTTAATGAACAGGTGAACTAATTCCAGTACAGAACCTAATAGGATGCTGCGCATGCGCGACTGAACGAATCACTCCCCGAGACGACTCATTCTTCGCGAGTCACTTTAAAGATTCGTTCAAAATGAACAAATCATTCAAGAACGACCCGTGGACGCGCATCCGAGAGCCTGTGCTACATGAGCTTTTGTGCTTAAAAAGTATCTCTCCTGAGAAAAATGCCTCAGTAATGTCAATTACTTTACTGCAGAGTCTCAGAAAAGATCTCAGCATTACCAAAAGTCAGAGACTTCAAATTCAAGTTTGAGTTCAGGCACTTCAAAGAACCAAAAAAAAAAAAAAATCAAAATACTGACCTGAAGAACCTACAATGACACATTAAACATCAAAGAACCATTGCGACCTACAGGTGAGATCTCGATTCAATCTAATTGGTGTCTTGGAGACATGACTGAGATAATACAAAGATCAAATGGAGCCTTGCTGAAGACTACAGTTTCTTGGATGTTTCTCCTAAAAAAATACCTCAGTAATGTCAATTGATTTACTGTAGAGTTTCAGAAAAGATCTCAACATCTTTCTAGAGAAGAGATTGTAACCATGCTAAAATACCTTAATATGGACTTAAGTATTTCTCAGACAGAGTGTGATCTTTGTGTTGGTGTGAAAGCGTCTGCTCCGAGTGCAGGAGGAGTGTGTGACTGCTGTTCTGGGATCATGTGACTTAGCGGCAGAGGATTTTTACACAAGTCAAGGGCGTTCGTGAGGATCCGGAGCGCTGGGAATGTGTTCTGCTGGCCTTGGGCTGGAGGCTTTTACAAGCATGTATCATATGATGTGTTACTTTATATCTGTGAAGAAGATGCTGTGCCAAACGCCTGCAGCATTCCGGAACATTCCAGCATTTCTGCTCGGAAATGTGTCAAACAATGCACAGTATGCAGTGACTAGGGCCTTACGGAATATTTTTTTTTTTTTTTTTCCAAATTCTGTTTCTGTTTTTTTTTTCTTCTGTTTACATGATTCAGTATTCCATTTTAAAATTAAATTGTACTAAACAAAAACTATGTCTAATAAATTTAAATTATAAAACTTACACAACTTAAATTTATTAAACGTTAAAAATTAATTAATTAATTTATTTATTTAAGGGCACTATAAAATTATTTTTTCTGCCAAATTCCATTTTGTTTTTCCCAAATTCTCTGTTTTTGATTAATTTATATTCAGTTTTAATGGTTAAATTAAATTTTAGTGATCAAAAATGCATAGAAATCATGAATTATATTCTGCAACAATTTATTAAAAGTTATGAAAATTACATCTTCTGAGCCATATAAAATCTATTTGACCTTTTTCCCAAATTTCTGTTTTGTTTTTCTCAAATTCTGTTTTCCGTTTTAATTCCTTTTTTATATTAAATTTTAGTAACCAAAAAAAAACGTCTAATTAATTGAAATCATGAAATGTATACAATTTAACAACAATTTTTTAAAGTTCATCAAAAATTTTATTTTTAGGGCCCTACGAAATCGTTTTTTTTTTTTTTTTAATAATCAAAACGCATATCTAAAAAAAACTAAATTAATAAAACTTTAACAATTTAATGTTTTTTTTCTTTCAATTTTTAAAAACAATAAAATATTATTGGCTGATTCAGATAATGGAAAAATGACAAATAACGGCCCATATGTCGTTCTTGGCAATATAAAAGTTTAATAATAATTTTTTTTACAATAAAATGTAACAAAAATGTGATCCTTTTCTCCCCCAAATTCAAAAATTAATGGCTAAATTTAGGCTAATTTTAGTAATCAAAAAGCATGTCTAATTAATAGAAATAATTAATAATGAATAATTTTAGTTTCTGAGCCATTTAAAATCTATTTTACTTTTTCAGAATTTCATTTTTTTTCTCTAATTTCATTTTTAATTTATAAAACGATTTTATACATTTTAATGTATAAAATTGAAAAATAATCTAATTAATTGAAATAATGAAACACACACAGTTTAACAACTATTTTCTACAAGTTTCCCAAGAATTAAATATTTAGGGCCCTATTAAATCAGTTTTATTTATTTATTTTTTTTCCAAATTCTGTTTAACTTCTCCCAAATTCTGTGTTGTCCATTGTATTTATTTATTGGAATATTAAATTTTAATGGTTTAATTAAATGTTATATCTAAATTACATAAATTATATTTATTAAAATTAAAAGTAGTAAAACTTTAACGATTTAATCTTTTTAAACAATAAAATGTTTTTTTTTTTGGTTTTTTTTGTTTTTTTGTTTTTTTTTAGAAATTGTGTTGTTTGCATTGAATTTTTTACATTTATGATTTAACAAATTTATCAAATAAAGGCATAAAACATTAACATTTTAATTAATCTTTTAAAATGTAATCGGATAAAAAAAGTGAAATATTTGATGATAAACTTGGCAATATAACAATTTAATAATTTTTTTATGATAAAATGTTTCTTTTTTTCTTTTTTTTCAGAAGTTCTATGTTGTCTGTTTTCATTTTTCTGGATTTTCTTGATACAAATGTATTATTGAAAACACCCATTATTAAATGAAGGCATAAAACATTAACAATTTAATCTTTTAAAATGCAATCTTTAAAACGTAATACTTGATAATACGTAATAATGACTGGCTGATCCAAATAATTATTTGAATTAAAAATGCCAAATATATCGGCCTTGGCAATATATCGGTCTAGTCTTAAATAATAAACTAGATGAGTAAAGTTTGAGAACAAACTTTAAGTTGGCTTGAGAAAGCCTAGCCTGAAAGATTGAAGCAGTTGTAAAAGTATGAAAGCAGCTAGCATGATTTAACACATTGCTTACATGATTTAACATGTTGTTAACATGTTTTAACATGATTAGCTTGTTGCTTGTATTTTTATAGGCTGATTACAATGTTGTTAGCATGATTAGCATGTTGTTAACATAATTTGCAAGTTACTAGAATGTTGTTAGCATGATTAGCAAGTTACTAGCATGTTTCTAGCCTGATTAGCATGTCACTAACATGTTTCTAACATGGCTAACATGTTACTAGCTTGATTCTGTCATGATTAGCAAGTTACTAGCATGTTGTTAGCATGATTAGCATGTTACTAGCATGTTGTTAACATGCTTAACAAGCTACTAGTATGTTTGTAGATGATTAACAAGTTACTGGCATGTTGTTAGCACGATTAGCATGTTACTAGCATGTTGTTAACATGCTTAACAAGCTACTAGTATGTTTGTAGATGATTAACAAGTTACTAGCATGTTGTTAGCATGATTAGCATGTTACTAGCACGGTGCTAACATGATTAGCATGTTAGTAGCATGTTGTTAGCATGATCAGCATGTTACTAGCATGTTGCTAAAATGATTAGCATATTACTAGCATGTTGTTAGCATGCTTCTAACATGATTAGCATGCTGCTAGGATGATTAACTACTAGCATGTTCCCAGAAGAAGAAGAAGAAGATAGTAGATCAGTAAGTTTCTCAAGCCAAGTTAATGATGGTCAAATAAGCTTATTACATTGCATATTTACTTACAAACAGCAGAATTCTGATTCATCTAAGTGATTCTTTTGAATCTGTTCTCCTGTTTGTATCTCTTATTGAACGACTCAGACCACACAGGATCTAAATGTCACATTTTAATCCACATCAAACAGGAACGAACAGACTGCAAAGACACACACGACCGGCCGGAGCATGCAAATAAAAGCGTGTTGTTTGATGTGGGTCGTGTGCACAGTAATGAAGAGCAGGTACAGGCGTCTCACAGCTGACACAGATGGAGTAAGAGAATCCAGGTTAATGAGGAGCGGCGTTAAAGAATATCGTTGTGTAATCGTGCGTCACACGTCTCTACTGTGAACTCGTCTTTGATCCCGACATCACAGACGGAGAAATGTGGAAGTCGGGAAAGCTTTGATGCCGTTGCTTCCTGTCCTGGGAACACGTTAAAACACACACTCATCTCTTCTGTGTTTCAGCTCCATGCGCTCATTTGCATGTCACGGTGAAGTGGTTTGTGGCAGAAAAACACCTGCAGCTTCACAGGAACAGGATGTGTGATGGACGTTCACAAGCGTTTAGCAGGCGGACAGAGCAGGAAAAACACAATACTGATCCAATGAACATTTTTGCACAAATGTGATTGTGGCCAATAACCAAACGACTCCAGAATACTTTCTACTGCACACATTATATTTCTGTCTAAAAATAAAAAGGTCAATTAACAATTGGTCTCCACACACCTGACAGCAATCTGTAGGTGCGTAGGAATCACAGACCAAAAAAGGGTCAAAACTAAACAACAAAAACAAATCCTGCACACTACAGAAATATGCAAAACTTATTTTTTTATTAATAAAAATACAAATAAAAAAATACATATACATATACAAATACAAATACAAATATATATATTAATATAAAATGCAATACAAATATATTTATAGTAATTCTTATTCTGTATTAACGTCCAAAAATTTGTTCTCTATTATAGTATTTCTAAAAAAGGTACAACAAAATAAATACCTGATCTTCAAATGTCTGATAACGTATATTAAAAATATAATTTACAAAAACATAATAAAATCTATATAAAGATTAATATTAAAATATTATATATAATAAAATATTAATAAAAAACAAATATATATATATATATATATATATATATATATATATTTATTTATTTATTTATTTTACAGAATTAGTGTTATATTTAGTATTTTACAACATTTAATTATTAATACCTTATTTAATTTACTGTAATTAATTTAAATTAAATATTTAAATTAATATATTATTTAAATATTAAATATTAATATATTTAATATTAGTTTTACAATTATTTATTTAAAAAAAAAAGAACAAGAAATAAATAAATAAAAATCAATCAATAAATGCCATTCAAACATAATATATTTACACACACACACACAAAAAGTATAAAGTAATATATATATATATATATATATATATATATAAATATAATGCATATAAAAAAAGTAAATATATTACTTTGTAACATATTGCATAAATATTTTTACAAAATACAGAAATATAAATATATTTATAGGCATTTTTGTTCTGCATAAAAAAGAAATTGCTTATGTAGCTATTTATGGAATTATTTCTATAAAAGTGTATAAAAAAAAAACAAAAAAAAAACACCAATATTTAAATATCTGATAACACAAAACTATGTAATATATAAATTAGAATTTAAATATAATATATAATACATTTATAGTCATTCTTATCCTGCATTAACAGAGTTTGCTTTTGTTGTTATTAATGGAAGTATTTCTTTGAAGGTTAAAAAATACAAAATAAGTTTTATGTGAATATTCAAAAGTCTAATAACAATAACTATGATTAAAACATTGAATAACATCTTAAATGAGTGCATTTATCCACATTCAGTGCTCTATGTGAGTACATTTCATCAGGCTTTCAGGAAACTGGGTCGGATTGGAGCAGCATGCGATTCAAGGTTAATGAAAGACGTCGGCACGAGCGTCCGCGCAGAAAACCGCTCCACCCGTCCTGCTGCCGCTGAAATTAGACGCGGTCAAACCCCAGCCAACGTCTGCTGCCTACAGAGACAGCTACCTGCTTAGGGAGCATCCGAAAACCAAATGCCGTCTAGATAGGGAGCTCACTAGGACTCCAGGTCGGTTGCGAGGTGAAACCAGTCCACAGATTGATCCCAGCCCTGTTCCCATGAGCCTCTGCACTTCACAGGCACGGGAAATTAGCGGTCGGATCAGAAACCCTAATGACGGGTTGCTAATTCCGACCGCTGTATTTGCCTAGCGAAGCCTCCGCGAGCCGTTTAAAGGCCTGAGCGTTTATCTGGCTAACGCTGCCGTGAGCTGCTTGACCTGTCAATCCTGACATTATCATCAGCAGCAGCAGCAGCAGAACACCAAACACTGCTGACCCAAATGCAATTAAACCCATCCAGACCCATCACACCAATCCAATCAGCCCAATCAAAGCTGGAAGACACTAGTTTAGCTTAAATCAAATAATAACACTTAATGAGGGACATGAATGGAGAGAATGGTTTCATTTGATCAGGTTTGTCATGGTGTCTTTTCATTACCAGTATGGAGTTTGTTTATCGTGCATGAGCTGGTCAAATATTTCAAATATTTCAAAGGTCATATTTCAGCCGAAAATTATAGAAAAAATAAAATAAACATTACACACACATTATATGTATATAACAATAAAGTAACAGTAAAATGAAATTAAATAAATAAATAAATAAATAAAATAAATAATAATAATTATTATTATTATTATTATTATTATTATATTACTATACACTATATAAATATTACCAATAATTTTCATGCTAAAATAATTCTGACAAACAAATAAACGTTCTAAAAAAAAATATTTTATATTTAAAAAAAAAAATTCTGAATTACTTTTACATAATTTAATTCCTAACTTAATTATTAATAATTATGAAAAATACAAATATTAACATTTGTATCATTTAAAATGTTTTACTTTTTCAGAACTAGTTTTAAATTACAGTAAATATTACTTATTAATAACTTAATTAATTAATGATTATGATACATTAAAAAAAGTTAAAATTAGTATTATATTAATTTATTTTATTTGTATTAATTATTTTATATTTTTTATACTTTATTTTATTTTTTGTTTCATATTAAGTATTTTACAACATTTAATTGTTAATAATTTATTTAATTTATTTAAATTAATTTAATTTAAATTAAATATTTAAATATTTCAGTATTACAATAACTTTAATGATTTTACTTTGAATTAATATTATATATCAATTTGATTACTGATTAAATTAAAATAAATAAAACATGCTAAAAATATTTTTATATTTTTTGTATATTTAATATTATTTGTTTTTTTCAGAATTACTTTTACATTAATTATTAATGATTACGATAAATAAATATGTTAAAATTTATTCATATTATTTCATTATTATTAGTCTTTCATTATTTAAGTATTGTTTATAAATAAATAAAAATGCCATTATTGCTCAATTATTGTCATTAAAAGTTATTTTTCAGTATTACAATAACTTTATTTTACTTTGAATTAATACTATATATTATTTTAATAATTGATTAAATTAAAATAAATAAAACATGCTAAAAACAAACAAACATGCTAAAAATGTTTTTATATTTTTTGTATATTTAATATTATTTGTTCATTTTTTTCAGAACTACTTTTACATTATTAATGATAATGATAAATAATGATAATGATAAATAAAAATGATACAATTATTTTTTTTTATCAGAATTAGTTTTCATTATTTAAGTATTATTTATAAATAAATAAATAAAAAGCCATTCAAAAACATCTTAATTATCAAGAGGAGGCTCAATTATCATCATTAATAGTTATTTTTCAGTATCACGATAACATTAATTATTTTACCAAGAATTAATATTATATATTATTTTAATTATTTACTGATTAAATTAAAATAAATAAAACATGCTAAAAACAAACATGCTAAAAAATAATGTTTTCATATTTTTTGTATATTTAATATTATTTGTTTTCAAATTATTTTTTTCAGAATTACTTTTACATTATTTAATCATTAATGATTATGATAAATATAAATGTTAGAATTTATTATTATTTTATATATTTTTTCAGAATTAGTTTTTCATTATTTAATTAGCATTGCAAATAAATAAATGAATAAATAAATAAATAAAATGCCATGCAAAAACTTCTTAATTAAGCAGAGGCTCAATTATTATCATTACTAGTTATTTTTCAGTATCACAATAACATTATTATTTGACTACGAATTAATATTATATATTATTTTAATTATTATTGATTAAATTAAAATAAATAAAACATGCTAAAAACAAACATGCTAAAAATAATGTTTTCATATTTTTTGTATATTTAATATTATTTGTTTATTTTTTCAGAATTACTTTTACATTATTTAATCATTAATGATTATGATAAATATAAATGTTAGAATTTATTATTATTTTATATATTTTTTCAGAATTAGTTTTTCATTATTTAATTAGCATTGCAAATAAATAAATGAATAAATAAATAAATAAAATGCCATGCAAAAACTTCTTAATTAAGCAGAGGCTCAATTATTATCATTACTAGTTATTTTTCAGTATCACAATAACATTATTATTTGACTACGAATTAATATTATATATTATTTTAATTATTATTGATTAAATTAAAATAAATAAAACATGCTAAAAACAAACATGCTAAAAATAATGTTTTCATATTTTTTGTATATTTAATATTATTTGTTTATTTTTTCAGAATTACTTTTACATTATTTAATCATTAATGATTATGATAAATATAAATGTTAGAATTTATTATTATTTTATATATTTTTTCAGAATTAGTTTTTCATTATTTAATTAGCATTGCAAATAAATAAATAAATAAATAAAATGCCATGCAAAAACTTCTTAATTATCAAAAAGAGGCTTATTTATCATTAATTATCATTATCAAGATTACAGTTACACTATTATTTTCTTTTTTTTTTATTTAATGGACAATAAGTAAATAAATACATTCATAAATGGACAACAAAACAATTTTTCTTGTCATTTTTGTGTGAAAGCTGGCCTTCTAGTAAATTTAATCAAATCATCAAATGAGATGAAGCATCTTTCATTTCACTCAACGGATTATCTCGGCTTTACTACATGATTATGTAATATATTCAACATATTCAATAATTTCTCCACTAAAATACCTATACTGCTTTGTAAACACCATTAATGTAATGTAAATGTACTGCTACAGGATTTTGATGATGTTGTCAACCCTATTACACTTCCACATTCATCAGCAAAACCGTCCATACAGCACACATCAGTCTATCGCATCATGACGCAAGGCAAGGCAAGAACTGAATTCCTGGAAAGCGCGTCGGAGCTCAGCGTGAGTGTTTGTGTGAGTCCCGAACGCACGCGGCTCAGGTGCAGGAGAGACACGTCACACGTTCTGCTCCGATTCCTCTGATGGGAGACGCAGACGCGATCGCTGACATCGGTCTGTACGAGAGCATCAGGAGCTCCAGCGCATACAGATCGGCCTCGTACGCCTCATTCTGCCTACAAACGGCCTCCGGATCGTCCCGCGCTGGAATGTCTGTGCGTCTGCAAACCAGCTGCGAGGACAGCGGCCCAAAATCAGACGCTTCATTCGCCAACGCACAGAGAACTTAAGATCTCCCATAAAAAGTAGCAAGAAAAATTAAATTTTCAGAATTATTAATGATTATGATAAATAAAAATGTTAGAATTATTATTTTAGATTAAGAGTTTTTCATTAAAGTATTATAATTGAATAAATAAATAAATAAATACATACATACATACTTAAAATGCCAGGCAAAAACATCTTAATTATCAAAAAGAGGCTAATTATTATTATCATTAATAGTTTTTTTTCAGGATTACGATTACATTAATTATTATTTGAATTTGAATTAATATTATATCATATTACATATTATTTATTGTGTTATATATTATTAATTATTATTGATTAAATTAAAATTAATAAAACAAAGCATGCATGCTAAAAAAAAAAATTTTATACATTTTTGTGTATATTATTTGTTTATTTTTTCAGAATTACTTTTACATAATTTAATTATAAATGACTATGATAATTAAAATGTTAAATGTGTATATATATATATTTATTTTTGATAAATATATTTTTAATATTTTATTTATTATGTTTTATTTTTTTCAGAATTAGTTTATTAATGTAATAAAACAAAGTTAATGATTACATATATGTATGTGTATGTATGTGTGTGTGTGTGTGTGTGTGTGTATATATATACACACACACGCACACACACACACATACACATACATATATGTAATCATTAACTTTGTTTTATATACTCCAATATATTTGAAATTATAACTTATATGTATATATTACGCAGTCTTGTGTTGTCAGATAAATATAGAAATGAATAACACAAAGACATTAACTTTTTTAAATTGCAGAACAAGAATGACTAAAAATAAAAATTTTATATATGCATTTTAATATTTGAATATTATATTTCTTTTTTGATATTTTTAAATTAATATTATTTTATTTATTATGTTTTATTTTTTTCAGAATTAGTTTTATATTATTACATTAAGTATTACAAATAAATAAATAAATAAATAAAAACTGCTGTGCCAAAACATCTTAACAAAAGAGGCACAATTATTATCATTGTGTGTGTGTGTATGTATATATATATATTTTTTTTTTTAATATTTATTTATTATATTTATTTCTATATTTTTATTTATTTATTTTTGATAAATATATTTTTAATTAATATAATTTTATTTATTATGTTTTATTTTTTTCAGAATTAGTTTTACATTATTACATTAAGTATTACAAATAAATAAATAAATGAATAAAGCAAACTGGTTTGCAAAAACATCTTAACAAGAGGCCCAGTTATTATTATCACTAATAATTTTAAAGTTAATTATTATTTTAATTTTCAAAAATATGTTATATATATATATATATATATATATATATATATATATATATATATATATATATATATATATATATATATATATATATATATATATACATACACATAATAATTATGATAAATATGTTAAAGTTATTATTTTATAATATAAAATATACTATATAAAATATATTAATAGTCCATGTTCTGCAGTGACTTGATATGTTATAATATAACAATATAATGACAAATAATAATATAATATAAAATATAAAAATATATAAACAAAGTAAATATAAATATAATACAATAATATAAAATATTACATACTATATTAATGATACTGCCTACCCCATTAAACTCTCATTATGCTGCTTATCTTACAATTTACACAAATAATCACCATTCGTAATTCATCACAGAAAAAAAAACAGCTGTAAGCGAAAGCTAACGCTCATTTGTCATCGGTCACAAACACATATTAAACTGACAGGAACCGGTTCTACAAGCTCCCAGCGATGCTTTGCATTTCCAGTGAAACCCCTAACAAGCAGGACACTATTCATAGCCCGTCGTTATGAAACACAATAATCCATATCGGCTTTAATGGATTTGAAGTATGAAGGGCTCACAGCTTGACACCCCATCGCTTCGCCTCCTAAAGATCTTTAACTCAGTGAAAATGGATTAGATTCGTGTTTTCCTGAGCCGAGAGTCAATAGCGGCGTCACACACTCGCAGTAATGACAAATCATCAAGACGAGGTCTAGTTAGTGGACGTGATCTAAAGGCCTTTCATGATCGCTGGACACAGAC